>JAODXP020000185.1:75007-93351 GCA_027497455.2 Sardinella longiceps
AGAGAGAGAGAGATCTCTATGACAGGCCACTGGTACAGGGTAAACGCCTTTCGCTGGAACATTTTCTCATTTCCATTAGACAAATGGCATACTGGATTACCTACAAGTCAGATGCATTCTGAAAGTCATCTGTTAATGTGAACAGTTTACTTTCCTCAACCATCTTCTACTCCATCTACTGTGGAAGAATTTTAGTATATGATTCAGGGGGGTGTTAGGACCAATAAAAACTATGAATCATTTCTGTTGCAATGTTTTTGTCTTTTGGCGCTAGATTGACTGGACTAATAAGCTACTGGAGCTTGCCCTCACCTCTGGTGTCTGGCCATCCCTGCTGCTGTTACCCTTCCATTCCTCACTATGCTGCTGCGCCTGGTTCTGCCTCGTCTCCCTGTCTGTAGCAATGAGTCTGGGTATTACCTCCCAGTCTGCTGTGTTTTAATGGGGGTCGAGCTACTTGTCTTGGGTTTATTCTTGGTTTGCTATGTTTACTTTTTTGTTTTGCTTGTCTTGTCCTTTGTTTTTAGTTATATTTTTGTCCTTTAGTATTCTGGTGGCTCTGAGGGGAGGGGCTAGTCTAAGCACATGTGTGGTGTTTCCTGTGTATTGAGCTTCTTGTCTTGTCTTGGGTTTATTCTTGGTTTGCTATGTTTACTTTTTTGTTTTGCTTGTCTTGTCCTTTGTTTTTAGTTATATTTTTGTCCTTTAGTATTCTGGTGGCTCTGAGGGGAGGGGCTAGTCTAAGCACATGTGTGGTGTTTCCTGTGTATACAGTTAGAACCATATGTTTACAAACATACAGAAGGGGGTGGCATCATTATGTTATGGAGCGACTTTGTTGCAGGAGGGACTGGGCCACCTACCAAATCATATGCTTACAAATATACAGTAGGGAGTGGCATAATCATGTCATTATGGAGCTATACTTTGTTGCAGGAGGGACTGGGCCACCTACCAAAACAGATGGCATCATGACAAAAAGAAATAAGAAAATTACATGGGTTTAAGCCCTGAGAAGGCATATATGCAAGTAGACCTGACAACACCTGATCCAGTTACACCCGTTCTGTCAAGAGGCAACATTTTAGCAAACTATTGTGAGAAAACTGTGGAAGGATACCTCAAAAGTCAAACCCAAATGAAACAGTTTTAAGGCCATTCGATCAAAAATAGGGAAGTGTATGTAAACCTTTCAAATATTAACAACTCACTATAGGTGCCATATTGTCATTACAATGGTTCATTTATGAAGCATGTGATGAAAGAGTGTGTGCATGTAAACTGAGTAATGAGTATCCTCCACTAGGTGTCACTGTTGTACTGTGAAAAATGACAGTTACAGGAGGACTGAATGTTGCCAAAAGCCAATTAGCTTTCAGCTTTGTTTTAACCATGCTGCACAATAAATCAGTATGCCGGTAATCTTATTTTTTGTTAAAAAATGTACCTGATCCTGCACCTGATGCATCATTTTACGGGTGTGGTGCTGGTCGACCGATAGGAAAACTGGGACATACAGGAAGTGGGGTATTATGACTGAACAGTGCAACCAAACAGGACAGGAGGCCTTTTCATTTGGAAATGTATGGTGATCCTAACCTGAACTGAAGTAGCAATAAATTAATATATACGAATCAAGGATCAGGTTTTGGTTGTGAGAGGAGGTTTTGTGTCAAGTCTCATGCCCTCAGGAACACAAACGAATGGGACAAAAAGGTCAAAGGTTCATTAAGTTAAACTCTTTTTTTATTTTAACCAAAATGTATGGATATTATTTCAAGCAAAGTACAACCACACAGGACAAACAAAGTAAAAAGGACAAACACATTGGGCCAATCCAGTATACCATCAATACACATTCAACCATCGCAATTCTGTTTATGACTTACATTGTCTACGTCTTCAGCAGAGTGGCCTTTCAGTTGACAAATGCGCTATCTATAAAATTTACTTTAATTACTTGACCTTCACTCAGGAGCACATCACAAGTGATTTGACTCAATGACAATAAAACTCTGTGTATCCAATTTTGGATCGCATTTTTATAATGAAAGTCCAGTTTTTATCCATAAACATCTTATCCATAAACAAATGACAGAGTAAAATTGTCATACATATCTAGCGATAACAGTTTTTCTATAGATCTACATGTCATGTTATCTCTCAAGGTCCTTTACCAGGAACTCATCACACTCCAGGAGAACCCTGTAGAACTCCTCCTGGGCCGAACCTCCTTTCCTCTCCAGCATGAACAGTAGAGCACGGTTCTGTTTGGATCCAGATTCTTTGCACTCCACCTCCTCTCTCTCCTGAGGATTCAGAACTCTGCGTGCCACAAGCATGGACAGTATGGGTGCTAGTAGTCCCAGACGTCTTTCCAGCGCTGCGTTATGTTTGTGGAAGAAGTCCGTGGAGGGATTTGAGAGTTCTAAAAAAAGAAATACAACTGGTGTCATTCAAATATTTGATGTGCTTTGATGTATTTGATGTGTTTGTTCTGAATATCAAGCATTGTAATCATATAGCCTGTGTAGGTTAGCCTGACAAACCAGACTATCACATGAAATGCCACAAGAGATAGACCCTCAGCTAAGACGGCTATAAACAATCAGAGCAACTAAGCCAATTCAAGCAACGTTAAGCTGTCCTGTCCTGATAGAACGTTGTGTTTGGCTAAACACCAGAGCGTTGTGAGTGAACCACTCAGGCACCACAGATGTCTGAGAACAACCTATGGCTGAGAGTTCTAGGCTATGTTTGCGTGTGTTTCTGTGAGTAAAACAGATTTTCCATAAAACCAATTTTCCATAAAACCAAGGGCAACTGATGGTCCAGGCACTTTAGAAATTTGCATTGATAAACTAACTTACAGTTTCCTGATTTAGGGAATTACAGTAAAGCACAGGCACACATACACACACTGTTTTTGCCTGCTGCAGTTTGCACTTTATCTACAGTAGCTATCAGCATCTTTATGAATTATGGCTGCCTCCCATCCCATTATTTTTTATTGTTAGCACTGCATTTCTAGGAGTCACTGTGGTACAGTTGTGTATCCGGGAGTATCTGGACACAGGCCTATGTCCATATATGTGTATAATATACTGTATAATATTTACACAGTGTGTCCCTCCATCTCTACCACTTGCTTTCCACTGAATAAAGGCTACATAATAAGGCTAAATAATTTGATTGGGCTGTGTTCACTGAATCATATGCTACTTAAATAGGCTACTGTAAACTGAAGTTTAGATTCTGTTGTATCTGCATATCATCTAATGCTACTGCCCACTTGGTTAGTTTCAGGTCTTTGCAAACGAAAGTTTAAAGCATTAGAGGAAAAATTGCATGACGCTCAACAAAAACTTGCATGCAGAACAGAAACATATCAACATAAATGTTAAGGAAACTAGGATTTAAGTTAAAAAAAAAAGTCTAAATTAAATAAAAAAAATGTCTAAAATGTTTCTACATGGTGAAGCATCAGGTTGTAAAAAGCAAAGTTCAGATGTTGACAGTACCTTTGTTAGGCATGAAAGCCATTTTCCCTTCTTCCTCACAGGTTCTGGGAGCTCTGCTTGTGTGAGCCACTTCCCTGTGGATCATTCCTGATGCACCATATTCAAAACTTCGTAAAGTTGCACTCCATATGCATTGACCTCTATTTATGAGCTCCAAATCAAAATGGTCCACTGCATTTTCAATGAATACTTCAAATTGGTTTGGGGGTTTGATGTATATAAGAGTCACTGTTTCTGGTTTAATACTGGCTGAACAGGTTGCCGTTAAGCTGAATTTAGTCTTCATTTGAATAGACCTATTTGGTCGATGTTTCTTGATCTCCTTGGCATCCTGGATGCTAGATAAATCACTTTGAACAGCCTCAATTAAGGAAGGATCCCGTGGCACCACATACGTAAAAAGTTTCAATGGTGTGACACTGGTGCAGTAGATTAGTACATCCAGGTGGATTTTCACTGGGATTCCGATTTTTATCAGGACCCATTTTGGTGAGAAAGAGGGCTTGAGGAGCTTCACATGAAAATGTCTCAATTCACAAGTCTCAAGAGTTACACCTTTATCACTTCCATGCAGGACTCTAATGGCGTCTCTGAGAAAAGATTCTGATTCTTCCAGACATGCAAAATGGGGCAGATGAGCCTCCAGCAGTTTACCTGAGAGAACTTTGATGTCCATCAAAGGACCAATCGGCTCATACTGTAACATAGCAAGTTCTGCTACGAAAATATCTGGGTCACTAAATTCATACTGTAAAGTGACCTCACCAGCACACACCCAACGCAAACCAGACACTGTGCACTCAAAACTTCCTGATGAAGAGCTGTGTTTATATACAGGCTTTCCTATCGTCATGTAGACAGAGGGTTCCATCAGGATCCAGTGAGAGGTGTCCTCAAGATGTTCACAGGATTTGCAGCAGTTTGCTGGACTGTACGACTGATACAGGGTTTCACCATCTGAAAAGTCAAGTCTGTAGGACCAAAAAATGTAGTAATTTTATTACAGATTTTATCCTAAGACAATTCAAATTCTTTGAAAGAAATTAACACAGCCACATCAGCATGTGAATTGGAGAAATGCAGTGCATTGGAGAAATGAAGATGCATTTATAAATGAAGAATGCAAAGGCGAATGAAAATATTCATACTCATCAATATCAGACAGATGTCTGTCTTCTTCTGTCCACGAGACTGAATCCTCCACAGAATCCTCCACAGAATCCACACTGTATTCTGATGAATCTTCACTGAGGACTCTAGGTCCATGCGAAACATTTGGCAACACTAGCAACATTACAAAATTACAAAAAAATTATAGAAAAACTCTGTAACTGAGTCAGAGTTTTGTTTTTCAGTGCATCTACATTTGGGTTGCTTTTAATTAATTTGCAAAATAAATCAATGTCGAACTGTCAAACATTTAAAAAGTGTGGTGTCATGATGTGTCATTTGCCTCATGTCATTCTCATGTCAACACTCAAGTGTAACTCTTGAATGTCTTGAAATATTACATTTGGCGTTATGGAGTTTATTTTTCAATTGTAGCCAGGCAAGCTAGACTATAAGATAGATACATGTACAGTACATACTGCAGATAGATTCTTTATTCTCCCATAGTAATAATCTGTTTCAAACAACATAAATTTATAGTATATGTATCTTATGGATAGATCATCGAGACGGAATCTTTCTAACTGCCTCTGCATGCAATAGGATAATGGTACGACCAGAGACATAGAACATTGTGATTGGCTAAACACCACCAATGTCTGACTACAACGGTTTCCTATCGGCTCACAGCTAGACATAGTCACTGAGCAAATCAATATGCTACCGCTGGGGTACGTCTAGATTTCTAGGCTTGCCCATCACCTCTAAAACAATATGACTCATATTGCTTATCCAAATTATTGGCAGGATATGCCACACTAGCAAACATGCAGACTGATTCAAGTAGTAGGCAGATTTCTTTAAATAATAAAGAAAAGGGTGCCGCACACTTAAAGCAATATACCGGAGTAAGTTTGGGCATAGCCCTGCTGCACGAGCCTTCTAACAGCAATATATTTAGCATGAAATGAAAGATTTTCGAACAGCACAGACCTAACGCGAACGCGAAACACTTTACATTGAGTCAATGTAACCTCAGATCTTACTTTCGTTTTCCAACAGTCAGGTCCCATTGATTCAGTGTAAAGTGCCTGTTCGCTTCTGCGTTCGCGTTCGGTCTGTGCTGTACCAAATTATTTTGTTCCACTCGCTAACTAGCGCATTTTGCAAGCTCTTTCAATAGGGCTATGTTTGAATTCACTCCGGTACTCTCCTTTAAAATCCATATAAATATTTAATTATTAAAAAGTCACGAAGAGAGCCGAAAAACGTCATCGTTGCCTTCTACGTCTAAAGTCTATGGACTTTAAGTTTGCGGCACCCTTTTCTTTATTATTTTGGATTTAATTTTCGGTGGCCAACACCTTTTGAGCTTTTGTGTGCGGTGCAATCTCTTTCAACAAAGATTTCTTTAGATACTCACACTTCTTGTGGCCTCCCAGTCTTCTAGATGTCAGTGACCCAATCCCAGAGCTTGTGACTGCTGATATCACTGAGTGTTGTTCTGAGGGGTCTGAGATAAATGTGCCAATACCAGAGGTTTCATCATCCATGTCATCTCCTCCCACTGAAATCAAATCCCACAAAGTTGATGACTTGACAGTTTATCATTTTTGATTTACTTTTAATCCACAGACAGGTTAAACTTCTTGGTTTGGGTGCTCCTTGGTTCAAGGTAGCAAACGTTCTTAAAAAGAGGAAACACTTTCTAAAAAAAACAAAATGTCTATATTTAAAGTGACATGTCCAAAGTGGACTTGTTAAAGGCTTTTTTTTATGAGTCCGCTTTGGACATATCAATACAATTTGTTTTTATAAAACAGAAAAACCCTTAAACTCACCCATAGGAGTTGATTCCATCCTATTTGATGGCTCCATCCCTTCCTCCAGCTGCTGCATCTCCATCTTCCAGTCTGCTGCTGTGGTCTCATGTGTCCTTCCTTCCTCATACTGGAAATGGCTTCCTCCATTCAGAACCACCATCTCATCAATTTTCTTCAGTAGATCTGGCCGGCTATCCTCACCAGTCCAGTGAACATATCTGTTCCTACATTTGTCAACAAGCCACTGCAAGGCCTCTCCTTCACTCTCAATGAACTTCTCAATGTCCCTGTCTGTTGATAGATCCTTAGTTGAGTCAAACATCACTATGGTATGATCCCAAACTTTGTTCCCTAGAAGCCCCAAGTGTGTCTGAAATTGTGTCCTATTTTTCTCAGTGAAGTGTCGATTAGTGGAGACTTTCAAGAAAAAGACATGTGGTCCAGGATTACATAATCGCAGACTGGACACAAACTCTGCTTTAGTGTCCTCTAGAGTGTTCTTACTTTGTGACATCCTGATGGAAACTTCAGTGATCTCTCGACCTTCCCTGACCATTTTTGTCCTCTTGTACATTAGTTTCACTGAAACTTCTTCTGTATCACTGTATTCATCTCCTTTTAATGTCAAATACAGGGCATAATGAAAGATCATCATCCTTATGCCTAAAAGAGGCCTGATTTCACCTGCAAAAAAAAAACCCCAAAAAAACATTGAAGCAATTATCAGGAGTGAATCAACCCTGCCCTGTTGTTTCCCAATTGCTAAGTGTTGTCCATAACTATGAGAATGACCGAACTTCGTGAAACGCAGATCGAAATGACGAATTAGTAGCCAACACTAACTGAAGCGGGCATATGAAAATGAAATCTCATTGATTTCATATGCCTGCATCTGTTAGCGTTGGCTGCCTTTTCGCTTTTAGGTCTATGTTTGTCATTCGCATCGACCAAATTTAGCAATGTCAAACAACATGTCTATGAGTTGATTCACTGCGGACAAATCCTTTAAAGTAGGGCGTTAGTTCACAAAATCTTTCATTTATCGTCCAATTAACTAAAAAGTGTATACTGTATGTTAACATACTGTAATGCAAGATAATGTTGCCAATATATACTGTATAGTATAGTCGATATAACAATAAATACAACTATGAGACTACTTTGTCTATACAACCCACTACCAAGTTTTGACTATGCAACAAAATTGCATCGGTTGCATCCATTTAGGGTATACAGAATATTGTATACTGAATAAAAGTGATAGATTAGATTACCCATGACAAATTTATATAAAGCTTCTTGTTTGTAAGTCTTTGTCTGTCTGTCTTCCACCCTTGCTTTCAGTCGACTTCTTTGCTTCTGCACCTCCTGTAAAATATTACTGTCCATCTCAAAGTGATGTCCCCTGTTTCCTGCCACCATCTCTTCTATCTTCTCCAACAGCTGTTCAATCTGAGTCATGTCACTCCTATTATTATTGAATATGTGATATCTGTTCCCACATTTCTCTACTAGAGACTGCAGGGCCCCTTCACTCTCTATGTGCTGCTCAATAGTTGTGTCTCCCAGCCAGTCTCCACAGGAGAACAGCACCATGGTGTGACTCCACACTCTCTCACTGAGAAGCTCCAGGTGTTGCTGTATATTTTCTCTCTGCTCTTCAGTGAAAGAATAATCCAGACGTATGACAAGCAGTACAGCATGTGGCCCTGGAGGACACAGAGACATACTGAGCACAATCTCCTCTTTAGTAAGCTCAGGGGTGGCTGTAAAGTTATAATTCTTCCACCATCCTGGAGCCTTGACTACAGTGATCTGTTTGCCTGCTACTTCTCCCTGTTTCTGCACACACTGAGCTGTTCTTCTCTTCAGGTCAAACTCCTCTCTGCCCAGGATGGTGTTTCCTACTGAACTCTTCCCAGATCCTCTGTTTCCCAGGAGCACAATCCTCACACCTAGGGGCTGTGGAATCTCACCTGCATTGAGAAACATCATGCAATGAAGCTAAGATATTGTCCTTCATTAAAACTGACTTTCGAATGACTAAGCAGCTCATTCAGTAATGCAAGTGACATATCCGTAAAAGTCATGTGGCATGTTAAAATGAGGGAGTTCGGCAAATTCAATTAAGGTCTGTTCTTCACGATTAGCCTGGGTCCGCCCATACTTCCTGTCGCTGCATGAAATTTTGCGATCAAGTCAGGCCAAGGTGTAGTATAAGAAGTCTCTTTGGCATTTCAACCAAATTGCAGAGATCTGTTTTCAAGACCAGGTGAGGTCACTACTCTCTTCTGTCCATGACATATGGTGTCACTATAAGGTCATCAGGAGGCATGCCCAATGTATGAGCCATATGAAAGACTTCCATCATAAATTGGTCATGGTCTGAATAACCCCACTGATGGGTGTAGCATTGTAAGGAATTGTGTAGGATAAGAATCGTTTAGCTCCCTTATTTTTGTACTGTTTTTTATTGTTTTGTCATTTTAATGTCACATCTTGTTTTTGTTTATACGTCTGTATGTCAGTATTAAGGTATTCGCTTTGTCTACATCTGATTTTGGTTCATTTTGGTTCTTATTTAGTCCATTTCAGTTCTTCACTCCTGGGCTGAGGTTTGTGCTAATTCACCTTTTTCACCTGGCCGCCATGTTCCAAACGAAAACAAGGCTCGGGTGGTAAAACTAGAGGAAGTGCCGACTAAACGTTAATTTAATTCAATTCAATTTTATTTGTAGATCGCTCAAATACAGTGCATTGTCTCGCGGCGCTTTACAGGCAGTACGGGAAGCATCCATGAGAAACAGGGGCCAAGAAAAACTCCCTTCGCTTTATAAATATAATAATTAATAATTTCTCACATATGTCGGACAGAAAATCTACTGGTCCCCTCTCTTACTGTTGGTCAGGTGGAAAGTCGATCAGATGAGGGGCATCCCATCCCCAGAAGCTACTTCTGGGGAAGTTTTACCTCCCAAGCCTCGTTCTAGTGCCTCATAGTGACGTAGGTGAAAAAGGTGAATAGCGATCAGATCTGCTACCACAACTGAGATGCTTGTCTTATGTTTTTCCATTTTTAATTCTAAACTAAATGGAAGTCATGTTACAGGATGCCTGTGCAATGCATGGGTGTGTTTCCAGGAGGGGATGAACAGAATATCATCACCACGGTTGAGTATGTGCTCTTACTACCATACCATGGAGCCTGGCTCTTTGGCAAGTTGCACATTTAGAACCCATGAGCCCTGTGTTCGAGACTGGGTGAGGTGGATGAGATTGCTACTCTCTCCGACACCGTTTGACTCATCTGTTCTTGTTTCTTTCTCTTTTTTAATTAAATTAGATTAATTAAATAACTATGCAACTGTTTTCCATAGTCAAATTTCATGACTCTCAAACCTAGCATAAGCAGAGAAAACTTTGTCAGTTGCATTGAAAATGTACTCTACGACTTGGAAACAGTAGGGAAAAATGTGAGCATAGACTTGGTTGAAAGTGAGAAAGTGTTTCTTTAAATGAGCGAGTTTTTATCACACATACTGTACATCATAGTCACTGGTTTGCGTGATGGTTCAAGAGAAAATTTGTGTTGAATTTATATCAAAACAAATATCATAAACCAGAGATTAGGAATCAAGTTCGCCATTCACACTGAAGACTTGAGTCGCATTTAAGTCACCCATCCAGAGGCTTCAGACTTGACTTGAGACTCGAGGTCTAAAGATTTGGTCTTGACTCAGCACAGCAACCAACAATATTGTGTTTGACCTACACAGAACAGGCAGATTTGGATATGTGACCAGACCTGGGACTTGACTTGGACTCGAGCTCATAGACTCGACTTGACTTGGACTTGCAAAAAATGACTTGTGAACATCTCTGCATAAAACTAACCCTGTGGTCACACATGCAACAAAAACAATGCTGTTGGGCAACTACCTCCCATTCATTTTCAATGACAGTAGGCAACGGGCGACAGGTATAGGCAACTGGGCAACAGATCACCTGGTGGGCGGGTAAAAAAATAGAAATGCAGGCTATTTTCTGCAAGAATTGGGCGATAAAACAAGGCGGCGGGCAACAACGCCCATCAGAGTGAAGCCATGCGTGACGACGTACTTTCAAAAGGAATTTGGATCAGAAATCCAAAATTGCAGAGCTAACAAAATTGCATTTATCTGTAACAAACTAAAAAGTTAAGGATTTATGACTTGTTATTTTGTTTAAAACGAGGAGCCTGCAAATTAAATAATTACTAAATGAGGTAAGATTAATCTGAAAACATTGGTTTTGTAACATAAAAATACATCTGTGGCAATATACGTTGTACCAGATGCATATTAGCGTTTGCTGATAGCGAGTCAACGACTCCTTGGCGTCAGAGTTGCTTGTTCAAATCGCCCAGTCAGTTTGACCAAGGGGTAAGAGCTGTCTGTCATATTGAACTCTCATACCCATTCTTCTCTCTGTCACGACTTCATAAATCCCCCATGTCAATTCCAGAGTAATCCCGGTGCAAATGTGTAATTCATACCCTTTAAAGCGGTACTCCGGAGTGATTTCAAGCATAGCCCGATTGAACGAGCCTGTTAAATGCACTAGTTAGCGAGTGGAACAAAATGATTTGGAATAGCATAGACCAAACGCAGAAGTGAACAAGCACTTTACATTGAATCAATGGAACCTCACTATTTGAAACTGAGGTGAGGTACCTACAGTACTCAATCTAAAGTGCTTCACTTTTGTGTTCTGTCTATGCCAGACATACTCAACTGGCAGACCCGGGTCCGGGTGCGGACCCAAACGCAATGTCATCCGGACTGAGACCAAAGCTGTCTTTAATAAAGATTAGTAGTAGTAGTAGTAGTAGTAATAGAAGTAGTAGTAGTAGTAATAATAATTATATGTTCAAAGTGTTTCAGGCGTAATTATTTGTCAATTTGTCATGTTATTTTTAGTTGTAGCCTACGTATTTTCCCACAATCTCAAAACAAGGTTGTTTATCACTATGGCAACTGAGCAAAACGAAAGGTGGATTCAGAAAGTCGAGAGCCAATGCTGGTCTGTCCATTTCGCCTTAAACTCTCGGTTTTCAGAATCCACCTTTGGTTTCGCTCAGTGGCACTTTGAAAAGAAATATCCCGAAAATAGAGAACCAGAAAAATAAATCAAATGCAATAATCATATCAAGCGTCACGAACTGTGATAGTCAGGTCAGCAACCCAGAAAGAGCACACGATTGCGAGTGGCAAGTTGTGAAGGAATGTATGAACGAAATAGCGATCGCTCTGTATGGGGAGCCCAGTTTAAAGATGACATACCCTGGAAACATTGGAAATTTGGTGAGTGGACCTTTTCAGTTTGTAGTTGAGTACCCCTGGTCTATGCTGTTCGAAATTCTTTCATTCCATGCGAAATCTGTTACTGTTAGAAGGCTCGTGCAACAGGGCTATGCTTAAACTTATTCCAGAGCTATCCTTAAAAAGTCCTTGAAAAGTCTTATTTTGAGAGTTTCTGACAACATCTAACAACAGCATGAACTCACCCTTTAGTTTCTGCAGGTGCATTCTTTGCTTCTTCACCTTCATCAGTCTCTCTTGTGCTCTCTCTTCCACTCTCTGTTTAGCTTCTAATGCTTTTCTTAGTATACCCTCTTCTATCTCCAAATAATGGCACTTGTCTCCTTTGGTCATTTGTTCCACCATCTCCAGCAGCTCTGAGACCTGTGTACTGTCATCCTTGTTAATATTGTTAAAGACATGATATCTATTTCCACACTTCTCAATGAGCCTTTGGAGGTTCTCCTCACTCATAATGTGCTCCTCAATGGTTGTGCAACCTAGCCAGTCTCCAAATGTGAACAGAAGAATGGTGTGATCCCACACTCTTTCACCTAGAAGTCTCATGTGCTCCTGTATAGTTTTGAGGTTTGTCTCTGACAAAGATAAAGTTACTGTTATGACCAGCAGGACAGCATGTGGTCCTGGAGGACATGAAGACACACTGAGCGCAATCTCCCTTTTAGTGAGCTCAGGAGTGTCTGTGAGGTTGACATTTCCCCACCACCCTGGAGCCTCGACTACAGTGACATGTCTGCCTGCTACTTCTCCTTGTCTCTTCACACACTCCGCTGTTCTTCTGAAATCAAATTCTTCATTTCCCAGGATTGTGTTTCCTGATGAAGTCTTTCCCTCACACACTGATCCCAGTAGAACAATCCCCAAAGCTGGCCACTCTATTTGCACTGATAAGGTAATAAAAAACAAAGAAAAAAACAAAGAAAGGACAAGAGAAATCATGGGCAGTCTCGTAATTTTAAAATATTGATATAATTAATATCACTGGCAACATTTAGATAATCCTCTACAATTAGCATAATATGCACTCAAACATTATTTGAGATAAAAGGAATTTTTAGTTCATGCATATAGGAAAATCAACCTGTTTTATCCAGTTTTCACATGGAGTTTTAAAAGACATACTCTATTGTACTAGGTTTCATAAATTAAAATAAAAAAAGTTCACATTACAAACTGTAACAACTACTTACCCCTTGGGGACTTATAACCTTCTGTTTGTTTCTTTATTTTCATTTCTTCAGCTCGTTTTTCCATTCTTGCCCTCTGTGTCCTCATCTCCTGAACTTTGCTGATGTCCACCTCATAAACCTTGCCACTGTGTCCAGCCACCATCTCTTCAATCTTCTCCAGCAGCTCATTGACCTGAAGAAAATCCTTCCTCTTGTTGTCGAGGACATGATATCTGTTCCCGCATTTCTCTACAATCGTCTGTAGGGGCTCTCCCTCGCTCTCTATGTACTGCTCAATGGTTGTGTCTCCCAGCCAGTCTCCATAGGTGAACAGCACCATGGTGTGACTCCAAACTCTCTCACTAAGAAGAAATAAGTGTTGCAGAACTGATGTCTGGTCGTCCTGTGTGAAAGCAGCATCCACTCTAATAACCAAGAAGAAACCATGGGCACCTGGATCACACACACTTGGACTGAGTACAAGCTCTCTTTTAAGCATCTCAGGGCTGTTCCTTGGGTGCAGACCACCCCACCATCCTGGAGCTTCGACCACAGTGATCTGTCTCCCTGCTACTTCTCCCTGTCTCTTCACACAAACAGCAGATCTCTGTCCAGGCTGAAACTCCTCTCTACCCAGGATGGTGTTTCCTGATGAACTCTTCCCAGCATCTTTGTATCCCAATAACACAATCTGGAGCTCTTGAAGGAATGTATCGCCTGTAGAGTTGCACAGTTAGTGAGCTGAGGAGAATTCATCATAACAATATGAAGAACAATATAAAAATCATGATAATGGGATACTGTAATCTTACAATTTCCAAAAATACATGTACTGACAAAATATTTTTCTAAATTTTCCTGATTGGGGTGATATTCTTCATTGAATCAATCAATCAATCAATCAATCAATCAACCTATCAATCTATCTATCTATCCATCCATCCATCCATCTATCTATCGAGCACTAACACTCTAATGTTTAGCCTGGCGAATGCCAAACTAAAATCACAAGTGATATTTAGTCTGGGGACCAACCTATTGCATTTCTCGTAGCGGAAGCATCGTTTTACAATTGTCCATAGCCGTTTATTGGGCTACAAATGTCTATCATAGCGTCCGTACATACCTCGGAGCCAATACCAGAGCCACCACGTGACGTAAAATGCAATCGAGGGCCGTACAAATCCCTTTTTGTTCTGCGATTGGATACCGAAAGCAAGCGAGAAAAACGGCCATGGTCACCATGCTCCTCTGCAGAGTGAAATGAAATAAGCGCGCAAAGGAGCATGGGAATTCCCAGGCTATCTAATGTTGGCATTGTATATGATTCTCTCCCCTGTATTTTTGGACCAAACTGGTCCTAATAGAACTCCTTACACTAGCACTGTGTGTTATACAAATGACAACATTTATGCATCTATTTTGCATGTATTCTCTTGTGCAGCTGGACCACCAGGTTTTTTGTACATGGGTCATTCCGTGCCAAATCAACAAATCTGAGACAAAAATTCCGCCTGACCATCTTGGATTCGCTTCAAACTTTATGTGAATAATGTTACCATACCCAGGACCTATTATGTGAAATATTACCATTGTATCTTGTATAGTTGTTGAGATATGGGGTCTTAAAAAAGGGGGTCGTGTGTCAAGAAAGTGGAGCTCTGAGAAAATATCCATGTTCCACAAAGCGTTACTCTTGGAGTTTTCATGCTACATTTATGAAACTTTCAGGACATATTCTAAAGTAGTTTGTGTCTTTACACTGTGAAGTACACCTTTCACGGTAGCACATTTGCTGAGTAATGCTTTGCTGAAAATGGCAAAAAAATTACATGTTCATTTTTTCCTATCTATTTCAAAGTACTGTATCTTGTACATGAATGACATCAGATCTTTAGTATTTCTATGTATTTCACACAAGTTATTGTACATTATCTTTAAGTAGGTAAATATTTGATATTAATAACAGCTTTTGAGTTTTGAGACATTAAAGATGATATAAATGAATTAAGACCTATAGTTTAAGCATATTTTCCAAATTACTGGTTGAGTGTACCTTAAAATCAAAGTTACCACCACAAAGCCCTTGTTTTATTTTGCAAATGCTCAAGATATTGAAATGGTACCTTTAGCCAAACCACATAAATTACTATATCAAAGATGGCTTTCACAGTCTTGGTGATTGGTTTTTCTGCCTTCGTTGCTAGGTGTGTTTGTTTATTTGGTCCCTTGGTTGCTATGGACTACTTTGCCCACATAGCCATGTGCTTCTGGGCCTAGGTTCTGCCCCTCCCTTTATTCGTCAATTAGGCTTTTCATTGGGTGTTTGGTGTCTGCCTATTCCTTGTATGTTTAGCCAATGAGGTTTCTTCTTTTAAAGGCTTCTTTTTATTATTAATGAGCATTTTGCCTGCTATTGTTGATCATGATTATTGTTGGTTTCCTGGTCATCACTAGCCTGGCGAATGCCAAACTAAAATCACAAGTGATATTTAGTCTGGGGACCTACCTATTGCATTTCTCGTAGCGGAAGCATCGTTTACAATTGTCCATAGCCGTTTATTGGGCGCTACGAATGTCTATCATAGCGTCTGTACATACCTCGGAGCCAATACCAGAGCCACCACGTGACGTAAAATGCAATCAAGGGCCGTACAAATCCCTTTTTGTTCTGCGATTGGATACCGAAAGTAAGCGATAAAAACGGCCATAGTCACCATGCTCCTCTGCAGAGTGAAATGAAATAAGCGAGCAAAGGAGCATGGGAATTCCCAGGCCAGGTCATCACGGCTTCATGGTGGATTATCACAAATTGCTTTTTGTGCACAATCTCTAAAGATAGGCTACTTCAAATACCACATTACCATACATTGAATGTATAGCTGTAACTTTAATATGCTCAAAGGAAATGCAGTCTGTGATCCTGAGAATTAATATGAGATGGCTTATAATTGTAAGAAACTAGACTTCTTATGACTGATCACTAAAATGGAGCATAAATCGGCAGGTGACAGAAAATTCAGATTTATTGTCACGGGCCTAAAAGGACCAGCATTGCAATCTCTTCAAATATTTGCAAATTGATTGATAGATAGTTTAATTGATAGATGATTAATAAATGGTAGATATTTTATCAAAGTATTTTGCAACTTTTTGTAGCATTACTGCCTTTGCAGTTTAGTATAGTGAATTGACTTATCAGCAATGTTAATAATTTTAATCTATTCAAATCCAAATTAATGTTATAACTACAATTGTCAGTGGAAGCGACACCTGTTCAAATAGTTTCTAAAATTGAGCACTTTAGGTAAAGAATAACCCAATGTCTGTAGAATTATACTTGTGAATGTCCAGGTCAGGATATATACTATAGTGATTCAATTTTTGAATCCATTAAAGTTTTATCGTATGATATACACATCCAGTTAACTAGCTTTATCATGGTTGTCAGCAGGAAAAACATTTTTTTCAATCCATTACTAAATTTAGATAGTTTAGATAATAAGAATGAACCAATGCCTGACAACCCTGACTGCAAAGCACGAACCAACATACATAATGAAACCCTTGACTTAATCGGGGTAACTAAGTTCAAAATACATGCACTGTGACATACATTCTCGCTGTACCCACATTCTAGCTTCTAAGTAATAGGCCTTGGCTTAAACGTTAAAATTGTAGCACATGATTTAACAATGGAAATGAAAAAAAGAAAGTCTCAGCAGGCGCTAGGGCTCATGGGTAATGACTTTTTTTCAAAGGGCACTAGAGTTGGTTGTGGGCGGGGCCCTTAGATTACTGCCACCATTGGGTTCAGGCTAGAATCTCAGCCACCATGATAGAGAAGTATATCAAAATAAACTAGTCATTTTCTTGACAACATTAATATCATGCTTTGTAGCAGCACTGCCATTAGTACAAAGCAACTAAGCATTCAATGAATGAATTAAATCTCTAAACTAGAAGAGTACTCAAGAAGTGCAGATTTCTTCTAAAGTAAAGAGGTCAAAGATATATTTTATACTTGCTAGTTCGTGTACTGGATCACAGATCATTCAGGCATCATCTGATGCAACTGCCATCTAAACTGAATGTGAATAGTTCCAATAATATCATCCAAATTTGTGTAGTTTTGAGTTGTCTTGTACAGAGACATACACACGCTGGCCAAAAAACATGACCTCCTTGGCAGTTGTGAATACTAGGCCTATTACATCTGTTTGACTTACTCACTGATAAAATGCTTTCCATATAAATCAAAGCAAGTGTGCTCACAAACGTTTAGATCTTCCACATCTGTATCCCACTCTTCATATGTTTATTGAGGAAATAAAATAAAAATAAAATGAAAATAAATTCTAAAGAAATTGCTTTAGACAACTAAATACACTGATTATTCCACTTTTCCCTGGGGTACTAGAAGAGGTTATTACTATTATCAGTAATAATAATAATAATAATAATAATTTTATTTTATTATTATTATTATTATTATTAGTAGTAGTAGTAGTAGTAGTAGTAGTATATAAAAAATAATGTTGTTCTTGTTATTAGAGTCGATAGTTGATGTCAGTGCTGCTAGAATTGGGTAAAGGGTGGAGACTTAGTTCCGTGAGGGGGAGGGACTGTGGCAAAGGTACCAAAAGCACATGGCTACATAAACAAAACAGAACATGGTTAGAAAGGCAGAAATAAATCAATCACCCCATGCCTTGAAAGCTGTCTTTGACAGACTCTTTTATGTACTTTTCTTTTGGGTACCACTTTGAAATTCGGTGCATTCAGAGTCTAGAAACTTTTCTTTAAGTTGATGTTTTTGTTTTTATGGTTGACTCTACCAGTAAAATTATAAATGCACTTAAAAGTTGGATCCAATATTATCTTTGTCAATTTTGAAGTGCCATAAATCAATAAGTTTGAATTATTTCCGAATTAGGCCTATTCCTCCAGTTCAATAAAACATGACTACTGAAGTGATACATATTTAATTATCGGAGATCTCATATGCTTCAGTGTGGAAATATTGTCATCAAAAGTGGCCATCATTTTGTGTTCATACCATTTTCAGGAATCCATAACTTGGCAATTGTCTTACTCTAAGCTGAAATATTTGACAATTCAGAACGTCTACATGTATGCAACAACGCCTGAAATTTTCAATTTTTTAACATGAAGTATGTGTAAGTAATGGCCAACAGAACTTAACAAAGTTAAAAAAATGAATTTTTCCCTGATCAAGACCCTGTTTTTTAAGGGCCAATATCGCAGAAAGTAAAGTAGATACAAGGTTAATATTTTGCACAATTGCTGATGGGTATGATGGCATTAGGCACCTAAAGTTTGAAGAAAATCCAAGAGGGT
>JAODXP020000185.1:93451-249523 GCA_027497455.2 Sardinella longiceps
TAGGTATCTTTGTAGACATGTCAGACCCTCCAGGATTTCGCGATGTTGCGATTTGCAACTTCAATGCCACTTCCCCGCCACTTCATCGCGGCCATGCAATTTTGAGGAATCATCGCACCTTTCCCGCAACTTCCTGGAAGGTTTCTCGAAATATCACCAATCACTCGCGAGTGAAAGATCAACAGGTGCAGAGCTTTTCCTGCTCCTTGTTTTGCGGTGCAAATATTACAGTTCAAAACAGCTGCTAATCACAATATTCTTGATCATTTAGGCTATTGCCATTTACGTTACGTTTATGTTATGAGGCAAGTGTTACCTTAACCTTAAATTACGCATTGGACTGAATGAGCTCTCTTCCGTTGCGCGCGTCTCTCTCTCTCCCTCTCCCTCCATGTGTGGGCGCGCGTGTGGATTCCAAAATCACAAGTTATCTAAATGACGAATTCAAGCGGAGTTGAAAGTTATTGCTAATGTAGGCTACTGTAGAACTATCTCCACGAAGAATTCAACAAAATTGATTTTCACCGAGCCCCCTTTGTCATAGGACATTAAACGCACATTAAGTTGGTTCCCATTCTTATGTCTATCAGAATTCAGAACAGTAATTTTTTTTCGGTTTGTGTAAGCTAGCCTGCATCTTTTCCATGTTTTAAGATCAAATCCTGTTTTGGCTTGTATGAAGTACAAAGCTTATTAGATGGCTTTTATATTTTTGCATTACAATTAAGCAGATTTTTTTTCAGCCAAGTAATTGCCACCCAGTTATTTATTGTACAGTACAGCTCATGCCTTGCTTCTGCTGTGGAACTACTTAACTTGTAGCTTCTAAATATATAAAGAGTGCTAGCTCCCTGGCAATGGCTTCACATTAGGTATACCACAGTTTTACTAATGCTTAGTCACAGTCTACTAGTGCAATTAATCAAGCCCAATATGATTAAGGTTATGGTGATGAATATGATGAAGCGGAAGATGATGACATGCAACAACCACTCCCTCCTTCTTTGCTTTAAAGCAGCACTTTCATCACTATTTCAGATATATTTTTTATATAATATTTTGTTCTGGTTTACAGATAAACTTGGATGGCATGTAGTCATATAAAGGGTTGATAACTAAAACCATAATTGCCATCAGCCATCCATGATTCTGCAGTTCTAGATGGTAAACAACCTCAAGATAAAAGAAAACCTATAGTTGCGATATGGCATTGTTCACTACATAGCTATAACCACCTACCATCATCAAACACATCAAAATGTGCTGCTTAAAAAAAAAAAAAAAACGCAACTTTCCGCAACTTTTCCTGGCCCCCGCAATTTTCTCGCAATAAAATGTCTAAAATCAGCGCAACTTCTGCCGCAACTTTTCAGAA
Source organism: Sardinella longiceps (assembly GCA_027497455.2). Classification (NCBI taxonomy): domain Eukaryota; kingdom Metazoa; phylum Chordata; class Actinopteri; order Clupeiformes; family Clupeidae; genus Sardinella; species Sardinella longiceps. Next base: position 94,827 of record JAODXP020000185.1, read on the forward strand.
AACCTGCCGCGAAATCAAGCATTTTTGATCGCAACAATCACAAAAAAGGCCCACGAAATCCTGGGGGGACTGACATGTGTATCTATGTAAACACCCTGTGACTATTTTATACTTTTAAGCATTACTGATGTTTACCCATATGTATTTTCAATTATTGTTGACATAGGTTTTCTCATAAGTAGTGAGACATTTCAAGTTGATTCATTTAAGCCAGGGGTCGGCAACCTTTTTGCCATGCTGTGCCATTTAGAAATTTTCATATAAGTTAGTGTGCCAGTAGGTGTCTTTAACTATGTGAAATTAAATACTGGCTACATATTTAGATGGATATGGACATTGAGCAAATGAAAAACACCATTGCCCTGTTTTATCCTCACAGACTTCAAGGTTTTAGAACACTCCCTCTCTTCCCATTAGATAACAACCATATAGGCAACAAATTCACAAAGTAGGCCTAACATCCAAAATCTGACAGTAGGCATGTTATTCACAGAGCCAATTGAAGATGGAACTGATAATAATAGCACAGATTAAAAAAAAGAAAACATAATAGGCTAAGTAACTTAATTAACAATAACCTGCCAATTTGAAATAGGCCTTGCCTTGTTAGAAAATAAATGTTTTCCCTAATAGTCAATGTGATCCCTGGCCCTGCTTCCCCTTACTTTGCTCTGAAATGTGCGGTTGGTAATTGGTCACTTTGGACGCATTTTTCGGAATGCACCGCTGTCAGACGATTTCGGGAGGGGCAAAGGACATAACGTTACTTCATGAGCGAAAATATGTGTTCACGCAGATAGGTTGATCCGAACACTGACATTAAAGCCAGTGCAATATAGCCTGACATAGCCCGACCATAATACTGCTGTTCATCCGATGAACATTCGTATTATGGGCGGGCTATGTCAGGGTAAGTGCGATATTGCGCAGACAACTGAACTTTTAGGTAAAGATGCTCAGCGGGCGTAAATGATGTTGGCCCTGCGATGTGTTTAGTAAGTTCATTGAACTTGCTCACCCACAATGTTGAGCTCTTCAACTCAATCAGCTGCATTTCCATATGTGCCCAACCACTCTATCAGAGCCAAATACAATTCATGTCCGTCAAAGCTGGTTTGATCAAGGAAGAAAACACTGCGCTATAGCCTACTTCTGAAAGTCCCCAAAGCGCTCTGCGAACTCTGACTGAAGCTGGCGCGTATTCGCAGATATGTGTCAATGTGGTTGGAAGTAGCCTAAACTCCCTTGTGTGAAATAACTTATCGTTCTAATCTGCCTGATCCTTGAAAGTCTTTTCGCGATTTTTCTCGTAATGACATCTAACATTGTATGTTCGACATGCAACACTTTCAAAACATGAGTGCACACAGCACAAATATTCTGCGGTCCAAGAAGAGTGGAAGGCCCGACCTGTCGGCTTCTTTGCCATCTTAACAATGCATCAATGGGGCACATCTAGTGAGAAAAATAAATATGGGGAGGGGGGCGCTATTGCTGCATAGTGATTTTTTAAGGTCAATGACATTTCATCATACAGTATGTCTGAACATTTTTAATGTATTAAATTATTAGCAGGCGCGCTTTAATGCACGGGCTTACTCGGGCTTTGGCCGGGGGCCCCGGCCAATCAGGGGCCTCATAATCAAGGTGCGATTTGTGGAGGGGATGGGATTTCCCTACCTCTGGCTTTGGTATCCTTGCCTCTGCTTGAATAATTTTATCTCTTGTGGGGATAACATTAATGTTACATTTTATCCCCCATTTATATCTTGTGACAGTAGCTTATGCAAGCGATGCGACTAACGATAGCGAATTATTATAAAAAAATGCGTCCTGTGAATTGCATGCGTGACAACTCCTGGCTCACTTTGCCGCGAACTCCAGCCTTTAAGCGCAGTTGTTTTTTTTTTCTCACTGGAAAGACTAGCAATAAGGAAAACGAAAGTTCTAAGTTTGATATGAAAACGAAAATTTTAAGTTTGATATGAAATGTGTGTAATGTCAACAATGTAGGCTATCAGGCAAAATATCCGGATGAGAAAACACTATAGCTACATCAGCCAGCAGGGCCTAGTGGAAAATGACCGAGAAATGCCATAATCTAGGCAAAATGCTCAAACAATACGTAAAGTATGAAGGTCTGGCTAGTCCTACACTATTTTTTATGCCCTGGCTCTCCTCACAACCCAATTGTTTAGGTTACCGTTTCCAGCGCACTAACTTTACCGCCCATGGGCTACCGTCGGATCCAACTAACTAATGCCTTGGGTCAACATCTCGGAGATATCAAAGTAATTTGGCTATTGTCGGCTACATTCAACAATGTAATCTGCACCGCTTCATTTAAGTATTTAACACAAAGCAAGCAGCAGGGTCTGAACGAGAGAGTTCCTAAGTTTTGTGAAAACTTAATTTTCATTAAGGATTGCGCTCTACATGCTGCAGTATGAACTGGTAACCTCGACACTGCGCTCTAGAATATATAGTCAAGCGAACATAAAATTATGCCAATGTATTCACGTGAAAGACAAGAAAATAAGCTTTCAAACGACACCAATAGCGATAATATTGGCCAACGAATTACGGAGATATGAGCGTTCAAAGTGTTACAATGTTACAAGTCAGAGAAAGACGAATGCGGAGAAAAACGTCAGTGAAGTTCATCATTGTAACAAGGGACTATTCTGATTAGCGAACTCATTCTGCTACCTGTCAGTATAACTAAACAATAAGTGATATCTACTTATCTAACATGCAAGGCATACCCCTAATTGTGGGCTTATAATATGAATATGGATAATGGATATAACATGGATAACTTGGATTACTTGAACTGGACAATAAAGGTAAGAGCCAGTGGATAGTTTTGGTATTTTGTTGGAGTCTGCAACGATGCTAACGTTAAGCTATATGTGTATGTTAGATGCAGCTGTCGGTATGGGATTTATGGCTGTCTGATTGAAGCAGAACAATCAGGAGACAGTTAATAGGCTACTTGTAGGCCTAGCGTGTGTTGTTTTCTGCGCACGGGAAGGAGGGAGGGGGCCCCCCAAAACTCTATAGCCCGGGGGCCTCCGTAGGTGTTAAAGCGCCCCTGATTATTAGGGTAGTGCAATGTCCGCGTGCCACTGGAAATTTCTTGGCGTGCCACTCATGGCACGCGTGCCTAGGGTTGCCGACCCCTGATTTAAGCTTTAATAAAATGAAATGTAACTCCATGGGGATTTAAGTGTGAATTGTGAATTGAAGGAAGGGGCATCATGTCAACCAGATCCAGGTTTGAAAGCCTCAGGTGTCATTCAGCAGAGTAATGATAAAAATCAGTGACACATCAGAATGATCTCTAGCATTAGATCACTATCAAGTCTGCCACCTAATATTTTTAAGGTGGAAAGTAATCTGAAAGAATCACAAATCCATCTAAAGGGTTAAGTCTTGTGGTGTAATATAAGTGTTTATCTAGGCACATGCCTGTGTGGCTTGTTCAAGAGTGAGTCTGTTGGCACGGTAAGAGTTGCTACAAAATCAAGTATATCACACATAGCTTGTGAATGAACAGAAATATTCTAGACTATCTATAATGTCCTGGCTCCAACTGTAACTGCAAACTTGCTTCCATCCCCCTCCATACCATGGTAACTGCAAAGGGGAAAAAAAAAAGTTAAAACAATATTGCCAATACTTTAATCTAGAACATCTTCTGTACAACACTTCAAACAAGACTAGTGACCACTAAACAGTTAATAAATGTTTTTCATCAACACACAAGTAATTTTAAGATACTATCGTTTCACAATAACTTTCTCCGAAATTTGTTTACATTTTAGCTGCGCTGCTTCTGTCATCCCAGGTCCATAACGTTGACGTTAGCTCCCAGCTTCAGTAATCAGGAATGGGGACGTACAATTACATTAGACTGTCTAGTGTCTACCATGTACATTTACTAATTAAACTACGTTAATTATTTAAGGACAAAGTGGAGTGAGCCGAGTTGTGACATTATAGCTAACTTACGCTAGCGCCCATTGGTTTAGCATTGGCATTACCCAAACACCTGTTTCATGTGCCTGAAGAACTCCTTATGCTATATATGGTTCATAATCGTGTATTTAAGTATTATTGGACAGCATGAACAATTACAAATCTCACCAAACCAACGGTTTTCAACACATACCAGCAAAGGTGTTGTCGCTCCGATCAAGTTCACAAAGATAGACACGTTTTCTGGTAGCGAGTTGATGCTGCGCTGGCCACACAAGCAGACGTCAAGTTGGGGCGTGTCTCGGGGCCACGCCGACTCCACCTTTTACCCTTATTTGGACTGGCCGAGCGTTAGCGGGCTTAGAAACGTTGACTCAACTGTCAAAGATGGCAGCGCCCTGTACCCCCGATTTTGGCTTCATTTTTGCTCTTAAGAAATTCTATGGGTGACGTCACGCAGGGTTTGTCCATAATTTTTACAGTCAATGGTTTATACCAAAGATTCTAGTGCACTCTAGAATCTTTGGTTTATACTAGTACCCAACTGACAAAAATAAACACAACATTCCATTAACAGATAAAAAGGTTAGAAGAGAAATCCGTAACCATGGAAACCACCTATTATGAAGTGTAAGCACCAGGGCTTGGCCCCTGGCCCTACCCCTTGAGGTGGGCCTGTTACTGGGGCAACAGTTCCAGGTTTAGCCCTGTTTAAGCCTGGCCCAGGCTAGTATAAACTCCTACCAGGGGCCGGGCTTAAGTTCTAGCACCAGGTTTGGCCCCCAGTATAAACGGGGCTATTAAGTAGCTTTTGCTTAGACCTTATCCTTTTATTGTATTGTATTATTTCACTATCTATTAACACTTGACATTCTCTGTTATGTCCCCCTCCCCGGTGTTCTGCCAATATGAGCCCTAGTTGGCTCCCCCTGTTGGTAACCTGTGGTGTCTTTCTGCATTTTAGCTGCGTAATGGCGAACCAACCCGCTGCGCAGCCGGTGCCTATAAAGGCCTCCATTACGCACGGCTGGAGGAGGCGCCTATGCACTTGTGATGGTGTCCATCCTGTTCCGGGTGTTCTACAGTAGTCCCGCACTCAGGCCGCTGCTCGTGGCCTTTTGTTTCTTTTGTGTTTCGGCTACTGAAGCCTTTGCTTGAGTTTTACAAATTATTATCCTTTTATTTTCCTTAATAAATCCAAACCCCTTCAAGACGAGCCATATTGTGTACGTCTCCCCTTTTATATTGCGTCCTTCAGATGTTGGCCGTAATATTCTCTCCTCAAACTGTGTATTTAGAATGGATACAATTCAATTCAATCAATAAGTGCCTCTGAGTTGTTAATGTTATTGTGGTCTAACCAGGAGTGAAAATGAATATAATACTAGAAATTGTAATTCCATGGAAATTACATAGTGCATGCAAAATGTAAAAAAAAGTTTTATGAAAGTGACATTTTTTGCATAAACATTTGATAAGAGAAATAAAAACATGATATAGTTGCTAAACCATTGAAGTTGTTGCTAAGGAAGAAAGTAAGTAAGATAAGTACAGTAACTAAGTAAGATACTGTATGTAAGTAAGATATTAAGTATGGTGGTTGCCATGCTGGTTGCTACATTGAACAAGGTTTCTTAAGGTTGTTGCTAGGGCGTTGCTAAGGCGGTTGCTATGCTGGTTGCTTTGTTGATCATGTTGGATGCAATGTTGATTGCTACATCATCAATGTGGAAGTTGTTCCTAAGAAGTTTCAAGTTTGCGTAAGGTTGTTGCTAGGGCGTTGCTAAGGCGGACATGGTGGTTGCTGTGCTGGTTGCTACGTTGATCATGTTGGTGGCTATGTTGATTGCTAGGTCATTATCGTGGAAGTGGTTCCCAAGGCATTGCAAGGGCCCTAGAAACTGTTGCTAAGCTGTTGCTAAGGCGGATATGGTGTTGCTATGGTGGTTGCTAGGTTGATCATGTTGGATGCAATGTTGATTGATACGTCATAAATGTAAAGGTTGTTCCTAAAAAGTTGCAAGGTTGCTTAAGGTTGTTGTTGGGGCATTGCTAAGGCGGACATGGCGGTCGTTATGCTGGTTGCGACATTGATCATCTTGGTTGCTATGTGGGTGCATAGGTCATAATTGTTGGAGTGGTTCATAAGACGTTGCAAGGCTGCTAGAAGCTGTTGCTAGGCCGTTGCTAGGGCAGACATGTCTGTTGCTATGCTGGTTGCCATGTTCGTAATGTTGGATGCTATGCTGAGTGCTTTGTCATCATTGTCGCAGTGGTTCCCAAGACGTTACAATGGTGCTGGAAGCTGTTGCTAGGCCGTTGCTAGGACGGATATACTAGTTGCTATGCTGGTTGCTATGTTAATCATATTGATGCCAGCTCATTAATGTGGAAGTTGGTGCAAAGGATGAAAGTTGCATTTACAGTTGGTAGAAGAAAAAGTAGATATTGTGAGTCCAGTGCTACCAGTAGTGGCTATTGCAAATGATGATGAAAGGTTGATAGTACAATTGTTGAAAAAAAATAAGAAAAATCTGAAGGAAGACCAACAAGTTGCAAAGAAGATGCAAAAAAGTAGAATTGTATGATAGTTGGATGAATACAGATTGTTACAATAGTTGAAGTAAGGGAAAAAGTTGGATGCAGCCTTCAGCTGCGACAATTGTTATATTGTTGAAGGTTACATAAAAAGTTGCTAATTGTAAAGTTGTTTAAAAATGCAGAAAAAGTTGATTTAATGCAGCTGATAATAGTTTCTAATTGAAATAGAATTATCATGCAAATAAAGTTCAGACTGCCAGCAGAACCAGTGGAATGTTTACAGTAAGTGGCTAAGGTGACAACAATGTTCTATAGAATGCTGAAAGTTCCACCATTCATTTCAATGGGACTTTTTTCGCTTGTTTATTGCCGATTACGCAAAAAGTATAAAAGTTGCAAAAATGAAAAGTAGAAGCAACACTCACCAATTGCAGAGCTACGCAACGGTGTTTGAATGAAGTTGATATGTTGAACGGTTGAAGCTGAATTAATCGCAGAAAAACCATGTGGAATAATAAGAAGAAGAAGAAGCCACCGAATAACAATATAGACCCTTTTGAGGCTACGTCACAATTCCATGAGTTGAGTTTTGGAGGCAGAAAATCGTCTGTTCTGATAGACATGCCTGTAAATTTCACAACTTTCCCCATCTTTGAAAATATAGCTTGTCATCATAATATAACTCAAGAATCTATTTCTTTACAAGATATGATTCACAAACAACAAAATATATGTCCACCAACATGATTAAACGAGTACCCAAAGTTCAGAGACTGAAAGTAGCACAGGTGGCTATCTGCATCTTTAGGCTGCTGGATAACGTAGTGATGCCATACTGCCACCGTAGCGACCTCTCTCAATTTAAACCACTTGTCAAAGCAAACAAACTTATCGACAGTCTCCACATATTTAACTGAACACAGGGATTTTGTATCACTTTAACACTACCCCTAAAAGCCAAACTTTACCACCGAATAACCCGCTAGCTTGTTAGCTGACGGTAGATCGCCTACCTTGTTAAGTGACGTTACTAACGTTAGTCGTTTTCCCATAGGATTAAGCGCATTTCTCTTGAAGTGCACCTTAACTCACGCAATTTGTAAACACTGTAAGGCATACAGGATCGCTACTGTAGTTGGATATTATTTAGTATACATCTAATAGATTACGCCAAAATTATAAAATGTAGGATTAGCTGTTGAGAAAGCATTAAAAGACAGCGCTGAAAACGGTCACTTTTGTATTGGTTCTGATAGCTTCTGGAGGCGTTCTGCCTCCAGTTGCAGTTTATAGAATGTTAGAACACGGAATGTTTACAAACACAGAAAGGGTCTATAGTGCATTGCTTTGCATGCACTATAATTGCTTTTTATTATAGTGCATTGCTTTGCATGCACTATAATAATAAGAAGTAATGGAATAACAATATAGTATATAAAATAAAAATATAATAATAAAAATATAATATAAGAAATGAATATAATAAAATGCAACAATTATTGTAGTGTGTATGGAATCTGCTTTTATGCGATGTGGATACATACATGTTGATCAATACACGCTAATACATTAAGCCATTCATTTTGTGGATGACTATGGTAAACCATAATATAATGATGATTATATTATTAAATTATTTCTGGATAATTATTCCACTTACCGGCAGAAAATCTTAAGGGAACTCTTTGTCTGTAGACTTGCATCTGTCTGTCCTCTGCTCTCTGCATCTGTTGTTCTTTTCTCTCCTCCATCTCCTTCAGTCTCTGTCTGTCCATCTCATAATGATGGCCACTATTTCCAACAACAAGCTCTTCTATCTTCTCAAACAGCTCTGTGACCTGATCATCAGTTCTGTTGTGATTGTTCAGGACATGATATCTGTTCCCACATTTCTCTACTAGAGATTTCAAGGCCCCTTCACTCTCTATGTGCTGCTCAATGGCTGTGTCTCCCAGCCAGTCTCCATTGGTGAATAGCACCATGGTGTGACTCCACACTTTCTCACTGAGAAGCTCCAGGTGTTGCTGTATTTTTGCTCTATAGTCCTCAGTAACAGATGAATCCGCCCGTATGACCAGCAGGACAGCATGTGGTCCTGGAGGACACAGAGACACACTGAGCACAATCTCCTCTTTAGTGAGCTCAAGAGTGTCTGTGAGGTTGATATTACGCCACCATCCTGGAGCCTCGACTACAGTGATGTGTCTGCCAGCTACTTCTCCCTGTCTCTTCACACACTGAGCTGTTCTTCTCCTCAGGTCAAACTCCTCTCTGCCCAGGATGGTGTTTCCTGAGGAACTCTTCCCAGATTCTCTGTGTCCCAGTAGCACAATCCTCACTTCTGACAGAGGTGGAATTTCACCTGCATTGAGAAACAGCATGAAATGTATCTACTATCTTGGATTATATGTGAAGTTAAGTACAGTAAAACTCCGGCAAATTGTAGTATGTACAGATAAGTGATCTTACTAACACCCAGTGGCGATGGAGCAGTTTGGGGATTCTGTAGGTGCTGGTACCTGGCTGTGGACATGGGAGGCTGCTGCACAGTCTCACCCACATTTATATTTATGACCAACAACCAGGAAACAAATGCCCCCCTTTAACTTATTCACCTCTGGGCCCTGAAACTTTCCCACAAACTGCCCAGTATATTTCACAGCATGCTCACAAACTCAAAGTGGAGCTGACTTTTAAACTTTGGACAGAATTAATTGGTTATACTCAGGTCATACCAGGGCTGAAAATGAATATTAAGGGTCATTTCATGTCAATTCACCCAAATTCTGGAAAATTCCCCGCTTGACCATCTCAGAATTTACTGAAAAAATTCTACTAAAAAGATACCATTTTTAATAGTAATAATCCAAAATATTAGGTTCATAACCTCAATAGTTTTTTAATAAGAAATATTTCATTTGGAATGCATTTCGGGCATTTTTTGGCATCATAATCTAAAGGCTGTTTTTAAACAGCAATATCTGGAAAACTATCTCACCTATAGCCTTCAAATGTTCTACTGTCAATATATGTTAGTTATAGCCTCCAGACATGGAATATCAGGATTGTAGCTCAAGCATAACTTAGGATACAGGCGCTCAAACTTCTACCAAAGCATGGCTTGGCAAAATGAAATGGTAACTTTGAAGAGTTGTCAAGGCCCCAGTTTTGGACATAGAAGACTTATATTTTATAGGAAGTATATCTGCCAGCAGGTCAAACACTCTACAAAACATGGTCACTCTAAGATGAATGGATCCACAGGTATTATGCCTCAAATATGGGGAAAAACACATTTGTGCCCAAATCCAGAGCCATATTCCAAAAACTGAGTTAATGGATCAGGTCCATTTTTTTGTTTTTGAAAGATCAAATTATTGTTAAACTTATATAAAAAAATTGGGAGGGTGTTTTGCCCCATTTTGTCACAATTCATTTTCAAACATGGGCTATATGTGGGTGGGTGATTGTTTTTTCCTCTTGATTCCTAGGGGTGCGTCCACCCAATTTTAGAGCCATATTCCAAGAAACTGAATTAATGGATCAGGTCCAATTGTTTGTTTTTGAAAGACAAAATTATTGTTAAACTTATATAAAAAAAATTGGGAAGGTGTTTTGCCCCATTTCGTCACAATTCATTTTCAAACATGGGCTATATGTGGGTGGGCGATTGTTTTTTTTCCTCTTGATTCTTAGGGGTGTGTTTACCTATGACTATGTTTACATAGCCATGTGTTTTGGAGACTGCTGTATTTGTATCCAACCATTTACTAATATGTGAATTGATCTGATAAAGGATTCACCTCTCCCTTGTTGAGTTCTTTATAGTCATGTTTTGACCTTTTTATTCTCCATTGAAGAACATACAAATTCATGTTTTTACCTTAATTTTGTGTAATAAAAGTGCTTGGTGTTTGATCAACATTTTCAGAGTCAACAGTAGATTTTTTGTTCATTGTAGTTGCATTGCATTCATTTAAACAATGACTGAAATCTCTCTTGATTACTGACTCTTCATAATTTGAATATGAAGTAAGCAAAGTCCTTACGAAGTGCATAAAAACACAAAAGATATAACTAGTGAAATGCGATTTTTTTTGGAAAGAATAAAATGAACTCTCTTTTGAATTTTGCACTCATTACGAAATTACATTTAACTTCAACAATGCTTCAGAAGATTAACAATCACCATGCTGATCTTCATCTCTATATTTCTTCACTTTAAACAAATCTATGTCATTCTTTGGTATAGAGAAGATCATTATTCATTTTCTGCAATGCTAGCAGCACTTCAGTGTGAATATGATCCTTCCTTAAAAATTCAATGTTGACCAAGAACAAATTCAAACTTGAATGAGATTCAAAAGCCATTTGTATGATCTTCCATGTTGTCTACATGAGGGTGGCTCTAGCATTTTTCCAATATGCTACCAAAAAATAAAATCAATAAAATCACAGGACGACTACACCTTCACTCTTTTTGCTTGTAGAGCTTCAAAAGGCTAATTACTAGCACAAATATGAAAATAAAATTAAGAAAATCATAAATGTAAGTCGACTGGTTATGGTGGTGGGGTATGGGTAATCACGGTTTGATTGCGCACATGCTGTATCTGTGGGTGTGTCTGTCAACCACCATGATGTAGAAGCCATGTCTGTTTGGTTGGGCTAGATGAATTTAATAATGCTATGTCTGAAATCTTTTCTGTCTAAACCAGGCACGCAAATGTTTAAGATAACTAAGTCTTACATTTGAATCTGGAAAGTAAAAAAATACATAGTTGTGCAATCTAATACTGTATTGCTGCTGCATTTGGTTGAGTTTACTTCTTTCAGATGCAGCATGCAGATATTACTTCACATAGAACCATCTGTATTTGAAATGATAACAGAAACATGTAGGGAAGGGTGGAAGATCCAAGGTAAAAGCAAAGGAGGAGTATCCAAAACATGTCTCAAATGAAGTTGATTGACTTTGACATGGCAATGTAAATATAGTCACATGTGGTAAAGGTAAACATTGTCATAAGACAAAAGTCAATGTTTGCAATATGGCTCTGGAGTTGGGTGGACACACCCCTAGGGATCAAGAGGAAAACCCCAACATATACCCCATGTTTGAAAATTAATTGTGACAAAACGGGGCATAACACCCTCTCAAATGTTTTATGTAAGTTTAACAATAGTTTGATCTTTCAAAGTAAAAAAAAATGGATCTGGTCCATTAACTCAGTTTTTTTGGAATATGGCTCTGAAATAGGGTGGACACACCCCTAAGAATCAAGAGGAAAAAACAATCACCCACCCACATATAGCCCACGTTTGAAAATTAATTGTGATGAAATGGGGCAAAACACCCTCCCAATTTTTTCATATAAGTTTAACAATAATGTGATCTCTCTTTCAAAAATAAAAAAATGGACCTGATCCATTAACTCAGTTTTTTGGAATATGGCTTCTGGAGTTGGGCAAAAATGTGTTTTTCCCCATATTTTAGGCCTAATACCTGTGGATCTATTCATCTTAGAGTGACCATTTTTTGTAGATTGTTTAACCCGTTACGTGAGATACTTCCTGTAAAATATGGGTCTTCTATCTCCAAAACTTGGGTCTTGACAACTCTTCAAAGTTGCCATTTCATATTGCCAAGCCATACTTTGGTAGAAGTTTGAGTCCCTATATCATGAGCTACAATCCTGATATTCCATGTATGGAGGCTATAACTACCACATATTGACAGTAGAAAATTTGAAGGCTATAGGTGAGATGGTTTTCCAGATATTGCTGTTTAAAAATGGCCTTAGATTATGGTGACCAAAAAGCATGTCATTTGAAATATTTTTTATAAAAAAAACTATTGACCGTATGAAGCTAATATTTTGGATTCTTACTATTAAAAATGCTATCTTTTTACTAGAATTTTTTTCAGGAAATTCTGAGATGGTCAAGCGGGAGGCATTGGGTGAAATGACATGAAATGACCCTTAAGTGAATTGATTGCTCAATACGGGCCGTTATTTAAGTTCTGTAACTTTAGCTCTTAAATGACACATGATACTGGTAATTAATCGATCCATCAATGAAACACATTTAGCCATTCATATGTTGGCTATACAAAGGCAAATCATGATTATCAATCAACAAAGATGTGTTAAATTGTAAAATTAGTTTTGAACAATAACTCCATACCCGCAGAAAACCTAACAGATGCTCTCTGTCTGTAGACATTCATCGGTCTGTCCTGTGCTCTCTGCATTTGTTGCTTTTTTCTCTCCTCCATCTTCTGCAGTCTCTGTCTGTCCATCTCATAATGCTGGCCACCGTTTCCTGCCATCATCTCTTCTATTTTCTCAAACAGCTGTGTGACCTGATCATCAGTCCTGTTGTTATTGTTGAACACATGATATCTGTTCCCACATTTCTCTACTAGAGACTGCAGGGCCCCTTCACTCTCTATGTGCTGCTCAATGGTTGTGTCTCCCAGCCAGTCTCCATAGGTGAACAGCACCATGGTGTGACTCCACACTCTCTCACTGAGAAGCTCCAGGTGTTGCTGGATATTTGCTCTGTGCTCCTCTTTGAGTGATGAAGCCACTCGTATGACCAGCAGTACAGCATATGGCCCTGGAGTACACAGAGACACACTGAGCACAATCTCCTCTTTAATGAGCTCAGGAGTGTCTATGATTTTGGCATTACTCCACCATCCTGGAGCCTTGACTACAGTGACTTGTCTGCCTGCTACTTCTCCCTGTCTCGTCACACACTGAGCTGTTCTTCTCTTTGGGTCAAACTCCTCTCTGCCCAGGATGGTGTTTCCCGATGAACTCTTCCCGGCAAACTCTGTGTCCCAACATCACAATCTTCACTTCTAACAGAGTTTGAATTCCACCTGCATTGAGAACAGTATGCAATGAATCTACTATCTTGGACTACATGTGAAGTCTCATTCAGTGTGAAGTAAGGTTAAGTACAGTCAAGCTATACTTCACTGCACTAACAGGGAAATTTGTCCTGCAAATTATACATATAGAGTTCAGAGAAGTGATCTTACTAACACCCAGTGGCCATGGAGCAGTTTGGGGATTCTGTCTAGGTGCTGGTACCTGGCTGTGGACATGGGAGGCTGCTGCACAGTCACACCCACATTTATATTTATGACCAACAACCAGGAAACAAATGCCCCCCTTTAACTTATTCACCTCTGGGCCCTGAACCTTTCCCACAAACTGCCCAATATATTTCACTTGATCACAATCTCAAAGTGCTGCTGACTTTTAAACTTTGGACAGAATTATTTGGTTATACTGTACTCTAGTGTTTCCTGTGCTGAAAGCTATATTAAATTATGTGATGAAGAGAATGCTCAATACAGGACATTGTTGAAGTCCTGCAACTTTAGCTGTCATAACTGATAATTAATCGATCCATCAATCAAAGCACACTAAAAACACTAAGCCATTCATTATGTTGGATGACTATACAATTTGCAAATTGTGATTATCAATCAACAAAGATGTGTTAAAATTGTAAAATTAGTTTTGAATAATTACTCCACTTACCAGCAGAATACTTTTTAGATGCTCTCTGTCTGAAGACTTGCATCTGTCTGTCCTCTGCTCTCTGCATCTGTTGTTCTTTTCTCTCCTCCATCTCCTTCAGTCTCTGTCTGTCCATCTCATAATGATGGCCACTATTTCCAACAACAAGCTCTTCTATCTTCTCAAACAGCTCTGTGACCTGATCATCAGTTCTGTTGTTATTGTTCATGACATGATATCTGTTCCCACATTTCTCTATGAGCCAGGTGAGACTCTCACCTTCACTCTCTATGAACTGCTCAATGGTTGTTCCTCCCAGTGAGTCCCCACAGGTGAACAGCACCATAGTGTGACTCCAGATATCCCCATTGAAAAGATCCAAGTATTTCTGTACTTCTTGTCTGTATAAATGTTTGAAACCATTATCTATCCGTATGATCAGTAAGACAGCGTGTGGTCCAGGATCACACAGGGACAAACTCAGAACAGTTTCCTGCTTGAGGCTGAGAGGAGCTTCATCATTCCAAAACCAGCTTGGAGTGGTAACCACGGTGACTGGTCTCCCTGCTACTTCCCCCTCTTTCTTCTCACACTCTGACATAAAGCACAATTCAAAGACATCTTTGCCCAGGATGGTGTTTCCTGTTGAGGATTTTCCTGCATACTTGAACCCCAGCAGAACTATCCTCAGGGATGACTGATGTATGTGGCCTATATGGGAAAATGGGGATAGATATGAAGGTGCCCTTAAATGGTAGGTCTTGAAATTGTATAGCTGTTTTATCTACCGTTTGTTTCATTGCAGTGTAGTATACGACATGAGCTGCCTTGTTACAATACATTTCAACTTACAGTAATAACATCATCCCAAACTTTTCCCCTGAAGCCTGGACTCTGTTACTTACCCAGTGATGCCCGGAGCTTCTCTCTTTGTTTCTTCACCTTTTTCATCCTCTTCTCTGCACTGATCGTCTCTGTCTTTTTCTGCTCTTCCAGCTTTTGATAAACATCTGCACTTATTTTATAGAGAGTGGTGTTGTTTTTTGCTTGCATTTCTTCTATCTTCTCCAGCAGCTCTAAGACCTGGACATTATCATGACTGTTCTTGTTGTTTATGACATGATATCTGTTCCCACATTGCTTTACAATGGTCTGTAGGGCCTCTCCTTCACTCTCTATGTGCTGCTCAATGGTTGTGTCTCCCAGACAGTCACCATGGGTGAACAGGACTATTGTTTGACTCCAAACTCTCTCACTAAGAATGAATAAGTGTTGCAGGATTGATATCTTGTGCTCATCTTTGAAAGCCATATCTACTCTTACGACCAAACAAAATGCCTGAAGGTCTTCAGTCAGACTAGGACTCAACATGATCTCTCTTTTGAGCATCTCAGTGCTGTCCTCAAGGCCAAAAAAACCCCACCATCCTGGAGCCTCCACCACAGTGATCTGCCTCGCTGCTACTTCTCCCTGTCTCTTCACACAGACAGCAGATCTCTGTCCAGGCTGAAACTTCTCTCTGCCCAGGATGGTGTTTCCTGATGAACTCTTCCCAGCATCTTTAGGTCCAAGCAGCACAATGTTGAGATCTGGAGGGACTTTGGGTCCTGCAGTAATAAATAATGAAACTTCAGTTAACAGAGTTAATGTGCGTGTGTGCACGTGCGGCTGCGCATGTGTGTGTGTGTGTGCGTGTGTGTGACTGTGCGTGCAGAATAGAGAGATTAATAAACTCACGCATTGATGGCCTGAGCTTTTCTGTAATGTGTCTCTGCAACTCTGTTTGTCTCTTCTTTGCTCTCTGTTCTTCTCTCCTTCTTCTCTCTTCAACAAGCTGTAGAATCTCCCTCTTTATTTCATAATAATGGCCATGGTTTATGGCCACCATCTCTTCAATCTTCTTCAGCAACACTAAGACTTCATGATCATCCTTGTTCTTGATGTTCAGAACATGGTATCTGTTCCCACACTTTTCTACCAGCCACCAGATCATTTTCCCTTTAACCTCAAAATCTTTCTCTTCAGCAGGAGTCTCCTGAATGAACAGAACTAGAGAGTGTTTCCAGGCCTCATGGCCGAGAAGACTGAAGTGGTTTGATGTGGCATTTCTCTCCATTTCTGTGAAGGTCATGTTCTCATGGATGACCAGCAGAAAAGCATGAGGTCCTGGAGGGCACAGAGTCACACTGAGAGCAATTTCCTGTTTCAGGAGGTTAGGAGTGTCTCTCCACATTACAAGGTCATAGTCTTTCCATCCTGGAGTGTCAACAACAGTGACCTGTCTCCCTGCTACTTCTCCCTGTCTCCCCACACACTGTAGAGTTTGTACATCAAGATCAAACTCCTCTCTGCCCAGGATGATGTTTCCTGCTGAACTCTTCCCAGCTTCTCTGTTCCCCAGCAGCACAATCCTCAACTCTGAGAGATGGGGGACTCCTGTTCACAAGACAACCATGGTCACTTTACTCCTCAAATACAAATACATCAACTTATACAATTTAAAAATTCAATTGACCAAAATTCAAATGCTGAAGAATAGCACATGCTGACGCACACACACACACACACACACACACACACACACACACACACACACACATACAGTCTTTGGTATTTTTTGCCCTCAACAGTGCCTTCCAGGCAGCGCTGTCTTCAAGGCACTACTCCACTCAGTTTAGGGTTAGGATGAGGGTTGAGGGGGTTAGGGTTAGGAATAGGGTAAGGGTAGTGCCTTTTAGGCTGTGCTGCCTGGAAGGTGCTGTTGGGGGCAAAAAACACCATTGAGCCACACACACACACACACACAGCTTTTTGATTAATTACACACTGCACTGGCCTGTTAATGATGAACTGAAACTTACCCCTTTGATGATCTCTCTGCAGCCATATCATGTTTCATTCAAATCATGAGAGCCTTTGGAGGGAAAAAAGTTAAAGGAGAAAAAAAGGAGAGGGAGACAATGATGCAAAAACCCATTTTCAAAATGCAAAAATGTTATTTTAAAAATGTAATCGGATTTGATTCCGACCCCAGGTCATTTTCCAATCCCTACCCTTCTCTCTCTCCCACCCATTTCCTGTCACACTCTCTACTGTCATGTCGAATTAAAGGCGAAAAAGCATATAAATGTAACATGACTGTTAATTTGTTTTACAGTAACACAGCAAAATCATTCAGTTTGAAATTGTTTGACTGCATAATGTACAGTAGATGGCAATTCATCACTGTGGGTTTAGCCACTTTTGTTAGGGTTTATAATTTCCCATAACTATACAGTAACAGACCTAAAGAGATATAATGAAGATGAGAAGCTGTAAAAAAAAAAAAGAAAAAAAAAAGAAAAGAGTAACATCCACTAGGTGGCAGTGTTTACAACGAGACATGTCTGTGGTCTTAGAACTCCTTCACGCCAAGCCATTCAGTTTATTCAGGCCTGTTGCTGATCCATACTAGCGGTTGAATTTAAGGCTAAAAACTCTGCTCAGTTAAACTTTCATCTGTTTATCTGATCATTTAAGTTTCTCAGCAACCAATTGAAAGCTACTGTACATTATATGACTACAATGACTAGTTCAGTTCTCCTAAGTATTCAGGCTTTGTGGCACAACCTGGTACTAACTCAGGACATTACCAGGGGCCTCTTCATAACAAATGTAAGTTTTGCATTTCCATGTGTCTCTCATGTCTCTTATCTGCCTCGGATATTCTAGCTTCACTCTGATATCTTGGTGTCGCAAACCAGTCTCATGCAGTCATAGTAGCCCTACATTTGAATACACTTTGTGGCTTCCTCTGTCAATATTCAAAGAAATGATACTGCCATTGAATCCAATGTCACCATATGACCAATGTCATCCAATGAAACCAAATCTAAATGAAATTGTGATTACTTTCATGTACTGTGGAAGCCATATACTATCATAAAACTTCAAAATGCTCAAAAATCATTGTATCCTATTGAAACAATGAGCATGTAAATGTACTTACCTGAAATCATTCCGATCACTTCTGAGCATATTCCACCAAAGTGAACTTTGTGTTCCTGTAACAAGCTGATATAAAATGTCTTACTGCTTTATGACAGTGATATAATGCAGCTAAAGTCCATCCTTCAGCCTTAAAGACATAAGAAACAAGTTGTGTTGTGAGCAAGTTTCTGTTGGAAGAGCATGGGCCAACACGTCTGATGAACAAAGGTTTGTGTGTGTGTGTGTGTGTGTGTGTATGTGTGTGTGTGCGTGTGTGCGTCTGTGTGTGTATATGTGTGACCCCAAACCCCAATCTCTTCATCTTGAAGAGAGATGGCGTGAAGGAAAATATGATTCTTCTCCTGTAAGTGACAGTTCCTTCCTCCATCAGTGAGCTAGACAGCATATGTGCTCAAACATAACAGTTTCGAGGGCAGGGCTTCTCAGTTATGATAGGTGAGGGCCAACTTAGGAACCCAACGTTGAACTGAGGGCCACAGGGGAGCAATGCGGGAAAAGAAAGAAAGAAAAAAAAAAACCATATATTATTATTTTAATGATCTTTTTGCATCTCTACAGTTTACATTTATTGCAATACCTATAAATGCTGCTAAACACCATTCTCTCAAAGCAATGCACAGATTTAACACTTTTACAGATATTATCAGATGATATCGTGGGACGCCAAAAATATTCCTGCGGGCCGCCATTAGTCGCACTTTGAGAACCTATCTCTAGGGGTTTTCAGTACAGTAATTGTTGCTTGGTTCTATTGCCCTCTACTGGTGGTAGTGCAGAACTACATTAACCTCTCAGCATAGAGAACAGTAGCCAGTGAATTGTACTATGCAGGTTAGGTGTCAATGTGCAGTAGAACACTGTCTGTAGTCACTTCTGACATTAAAAAAGAGGAAACTTGTCACATGACCATATAGAGGCTCTGCACTCTTTTGTTGTCGTTGATGTGATTAACTTTTCAATTCAGTTTCAATTCAATGTATTCTATTGTAATGATATAGAGCAGACACAGTACAATACTATATAGGCAGCATAACAAGTAGGCCTACAGATGGAAAATAGCCCACAAGGCACATAACATAATACATGCAGGACCACAGTCAGATCAGGCTAAAAATGGGAATAGGCATGTTAGAAACACACAATCAATAAATGGCCGACATTTGGTTGGCAACGTGTCCTGTATGATTTTTTATCTTTGGTGATTTGTAAAAGACTGGTAAAAGAAATTTTGTTTTATGGCAATAGATTTAAAAGCATGGTCGATAATTACTATTAAATTAATAATGAAATTAATCATTACTGAATAATTGTATGCTACAGTAATATACAAAGTATTAAGTAGTAGACTGGGCTTGTTCTAATTCATCAGATCTCTTTGCTTTCTCCTTTGCCAGGTTCGCACTGCTGTGGTCAGAACTTCTGAGTTCTAAAGGTGCCAAAGATCCGGTTCCAGAATCTATAGTGCTTGTTGACCTCACAGAGCTCCTATTTGAAGAGGCCCAGGATGATTGTGATGAGACAGTACCATAGCCAGATGTGCCCTCAGTGAGGATGGATGATCTGCTGTCTTCACTCACTGGAAGACATGAACATACACAGAGCTGGGGTCTGACTAGATGCAATTTATTATTTATTGCATACTGCAGTACTCTAAGAAAGAAATACTAACCCAACAGAAAGGTAAATAAAGGAATGAGATTGTGTTATAATAGTTATAGTGAATGTTGCTTGTGTGTTTATTCATTTTTCAGTTTTCATGGGCTTGTTTTAGCACTCGTCTAGCTGGTTGATTCACAAATGGTTGATGTATTTCAGTAGATAGTGTTTGTGAGCATTTCTTCAAGTAATAGCATGTAACATCGTTCTATGACACATTGAACTAACTATGTCTGTAATATTCGGTATAGTTTACTCACTGTTAGGGGGAGTACCCATGCTTCCCTCCAGGTCCAGTTCTTCCATTCTCTCTGCCAGACGTTTACTCATCTCATCCATCTTAGTTTTCTGTTCTCTTTTTCTCCAGTTAAACAAGCCTTGAATTGCAGAAGTATAAATGACTCAATCTTACATGCATTGATAATATGATTGTATTACGTGTGGCTGGTTAGTCTGTTATTTAGGCTGTATGTCCTGAGTTTGGTCAAGCTCATCTCCCTCTAGCCAAAGGTCTTCTTTAAAAGTATGCAAGAATCATGTACTGAACCATTTGTAGCCAAGAAATATAACACTGCTTACAATTTACTTTTCATAGATTAAATACCATTAGAGTCTTAGATTACAAGGTAGTTTATTTGACATTGTCAATGTTACAGTGTATCTAAGAAATTAAGTACAGTGGCACAACTGTACACAATACTGTGTGTAATATCATGTACTAATGTTCTATTTTCATAACGTATAATTTTGCCAAAATGCTAAATTCTGGCAATGGGCTGAACTGAGATCCAAACGGCCAACTAATTAAGGTTGCATAGTTCAAGGAGAAATGACACAACTGTGCATAACAGTGACACAGTAAAATGAAGTCCAGTTTGAATGTAAACTTACCATCCTTCACTTTCTTCCCTCTTTGTGGTGTTGCCATCACATAATGATGATTGGTATTCATCACCACCATCTCCTCAATCTTCTCCAGCAGTTCAGTCACCTGTGTTCTGTCAGTCCTGTCCATGTTGTTGAGGACATGATATCTGTTCCCACATTTCTCTATCAGCCATTTCAGGGCTTCTCCTTCACTCTCTATGTACTGCTCAATGGTTGTGTCTCCCAGCCAGTCTCCACGGGTGAACAGCACTATAGTGTGTCTCCAGAGATCTTCACTGACAAGCCTCAAGTGTTCCTCCATGTTTTTCCTCCCTTGCTCTCTGAGAGGAAAAACTGTGCCTATGACAAGCAGAACAGCATGTGGTCCTGGAGGACACAGAGACACACTGTGGATGATCTGCTTTCTAGTGACCTCAGGAGTGTCATTGACAGAATAATAATCCCACCATCCTGGAGCCTCGACTACAGTGACGTGTCTGCCTGCTACTTCTCCCCATTTCTTCACACACTGAACAATTTTTGTCTCCAGGTCAGTTGCTGTACTATTAACATAAAATTCCTCCTTGCCCAGGATGGTGTTTCCTGATGAACTCTTCCCAGCACTTCTGTATCCTAGCAGAACAATCCTCACTTCTGAGAGATGTGGAATTTCACCTGCATTGAGAAACAGCATGAATACACAGTCTTCGCCCTCACTGTATGTGTAGTGTAATCTAGCAGCTCATTCACTGTTGATAAGGATAATGTATAACCCTCTGGTCATTATAGGAAAACAAATCCCAATAAACAGAACCCTGACATGTGTACGCTATTGTAGAGAAAATTTGAGACTAAACAGGGGTGACCCTGTGATTGGTCAACACAACTGACTGTGACCAACTGACTGCGTGAACTCACATTAGTATTGACGTGTCAGATTTACGATATCTGGGCCAGAAATGAGAGTCGCATACCTTGCCCACGACGTTATAAAAATACACCATTATAAACGTTGAAATCAAACTTCTTCCAAAAGGAAAAGAGTCCGGGCAAAGTAGAGTGCAAAAAGTACAGTTTATTCTGTCAGAGAACCAACATCATAAACCGGAGCAAGGATCCGAAGATTCTGCTCCCGAACACAGAAAGTGCCTGCCTTTTATACATGCAGGGTGCTTATGTTTTTTTCAATGCTGGTAACACAAATCTCTAACTACTGCTTTTGGAACCATCATACAGCTCTCTCTCTCTCATACTCTTCTGCACAACATTCTGCTGAATAAGAGCTGACACATTTCATCAAAGAGGCATGTAATATATGTGAGATATTGTTGAAGAACTTAGAACAAAGCTGAAATCTAGCCTGCTGAGTTGGCAATCATAATTAATCCTTGATATCATCAATGCTCTTATGGTGACACCTTAATAACTCATCCCTATATATGTGGTCTCCATTCGGTACAAAAGCGTAATCCTTAAGTCATGGAGGAGGACAGTAATCAAGAGATATCATGATTGGAGTGGTAAATAAAATAATGGAGTGGTGGAGTAGTTTTTTTGCCTGGTTCACTTGGAGGTCAGCCATCACACCTGCATTATAATAGCCCTCGAGTAACCTCTCTGAACCTTCTATGACCCTCCTAGAGTAGAGTGTTATACACTCAGTCAGATTGTGATATTAAGAACAATAATTTGTAGCATTTCCAAGCTTGCTGTCTTTGGGGCATTACACACTATGCAAAAAAGTTAATTAGTATACACATATTGGTATATCAGAACTGTGATGACTTTCATCTACCCGAGTATTAGTATGTTTAGGTCACACTCAGAAAATTATTCTACAGTATGCACACAGCAAAAGAGTTATTTGATCATAAAAATGCTCAAATACCATACATAACATTGTCATAAGACCATGACCACACTATTGCCCATATTATGAGAATTCATTCAAATCCAAACCTGAAAATATTACATTCAGCCAATACATACTGCAGATAGGTAACCATAGGTAGGCTAAACACAATTAGTCCATGAGCCATACCACCGATCGCAATCGAAAGGGTGGGCAAAGTCTTGTTGGTATTTTTTTATTGCTATATATGTCCAGTTTATGAATTGGTATGATAACTTTTGCAGAACAGTAGCTTTATCATATTTATCATGCATTTCTTATTTGAACCATATTCATTCCACTTGGAAATAGTGGCAATTCTTAGATGTTGTGCATATAGCAATTAGGGTACTTCTACTGGTGATTAATATCTCTGTTACAGTTTTTTACAAGGCCCTGCATATAAATTGTTATGCACCAAGAGGAATTGACACAAACTACTGGTGCAGAGTGAGCAAGGAGGGAAAACGAATTTAACATTAATTGCCACAGCTCTTTTGTGAATCATACAGGCCACATATATTGACTTTGTATGTTTGATTTACCTAATCACAGAACAACTCTGGCTTGTCTGTGAAATTTGAAGAAAATAACACTCCATTTGTTTTTCACTGAACCATGCCATAGCTCATTAACATGTGGATAACTGACATAACTTCTGAAATTCAATCTGATTGCCCAGTTAGCTATGGCGTTCGATAATTCGCTGTAGTCATCCAGTTTGCATCATCCCAAGCTATTTTTTCTTTGTTTGCTGGCTTAAATTATAAAAACTAACAATTCTAATACATTTCCCATCATTTTTATTCATTCTGGTGACCCAGTTAGCTTGGCCCCAAGCGAATTTTGCTTTGTTGATTACTTATAATTATTAGGATTATCTGTTATTAATTCAAATCAAACTCAGGAGGAAAACAAACTAGCAATAAACAAAATCACAACAATAATAATAATAAGCAAACCATAAGGATTTTTTTAACCTATCAATCTAATCGTCCAGCTAGCTTTGCCCTTAGGAAATTCGCTGTAGTTGGGAAATTCACTGGGAAATTCACACAGTCGCTGTTGTTCCCCAGTTACCTTTGCCCCATGGGAATTGTGCTTTGTTGCTGACTGAATAAAATATATCACTACTATGAGCTCCTGCTTGGATCGCCTGTGTCCTCTGACCACCAGACCAGCTCGATCCACTCAGTCTCACGCATGGCTAACTGACTCTCTTCGTTTGATGCGCACTAACCTCAGAGCCTCAGAGAGGAAATGGCGCAAGACTAAGGACCCTTCAGATCTAACACAATTCCAAACATTGTTAGCATCCTTCTCATCCATCATCACTTCTGCAAAAAAGGAATTCTACCAGGACAAGATCATCAATGCTACGGACACCAAGAAACTGTTCTCCACGTTCAAATCTCTACTGAACCCTCCACCACCGCCTCCTGCAACCAACCTCACAGCTGACACCTTTGCTGAATTCTTCACTGACAAAGTAGCAGCAATCAGCAGCAGATTCTCGGACCCACCCATACAGATGACTACACAAAGGCTTCCTCCGGCTTCATTTACTTCATTTGCTTCTCTATCAGAAAGTGATGTGACTAAGCTTCTCACAGGCAGTCGTCCGACATCCTGCCAGTTGGACCCAAGTCAAACTACTCTTCTACAGGACATTACTCCTACAATTGTCGAGGCAACCACTCATGTTATCAACGCTTCTCTAACTTCAGGGACATTTTCCACCACCTTCAAACAAGCTCAAGTAAGACCACTGCTCAAAAACCATCTCTCTCTCCCACGCAAGTGGAGCACTATTGACCTGTCTCTCTTCTTCCTTTCCTATCTAAAACCATTGAAAGAACGGTCTTCAAACAAGTCATGGATTTTCTGACTCAGCATAACCTCCTGGATTGCAAACAATCTGGCTTCAGAAGTGGACACTCTACGGAAACGGCACTCCTCTCAGTAACAGAAGCTCTTAAAGCCAAAGCCAAAGCAGCAGGACAATCATCAGTTCTCATTCTACTTGACCTATCAGCAGCGTTTGATACAGTCAACCATAGAATTCTTCTGGATAAACTCAGAAGCATGGGCGCTGGCGGCAAAGCACACTCCTGGTTTGGATCCTACCTCACTGGACGATCATTAAATGTGTCATGGCTTGGCAAAACCTCAGCAAAGCACTACCTTACCACAGGAGTACCCCAAGGCTCAGTACTGGGGCCCCTCCTCTTTGCTTTGTACACAACAACACTGGGTCCAGTCATCCACTCGCATGGTTTTTCCTACCACTGCTATGCAGATGACACCCAACTTTATCTATCTTTTCCTCCTGGCGATTCTACAGTGACAACACGGATCTCTGACTGTCTCTCTGACATATCTGCATGGATGAAAGACAACCCAGAGCACAGTCTTTGTTAAGGTGGTCATGTTAATGAGGTTTCTGGACTCAGACATAACTGTTGATTCAAAGGTGGGTAAATGCTTCCTTACACTATTTATTATTATGGGAGGGAAATTTGAGCTCGGCACAGAAAATCTGTGGGGTTGTATACACATACTTAACACAGTTTGGAGCAGTGAGATCACAAACACTAAGTGGCAGGGGAGCAGGGTGTTTTGCTCACGGGCTGTAGACGTGGAAGAGTAGTGAAGTGTGCAATGCATGTCCCTGAGTTCTAAGCTCTATTCATAAAGTGTTGAGGGTTTTTGTTATTTGAAAATAAACAAAAACAATTTGTTTAGTGTGCACTATAGTGATTTCAGCTATTGCTGATACTTTTCCCATCAAAACATGTTGATAGTGAGCCATTCATTAAGCTGAATGACAATACTAAGGTTTGTGTAAATTATCATTAGGAATCACTATGAATTAAAAATAAGAAATTATTTTTAGACAATTTTCCACTTACCTGCTGAAAACCTTAATGGTGCTCTTTGCCTGTAGACACACATCTGTCTGTCCTCTGCATCTGTTGTTTTTTTCTCTTCTCCACCTCCTTCAGTCTCTGTCTGTCCATCTCATAATGATGGCCACCGTTTCCTGCAACTAGCTCTTCAATCTTCTCAAACAGCTGTGTGACCTGATCATCAGTTCTGTTGTGATTGTTGAGAACATGATATCTGTTCCCACATTTCTCTATCAGCCATTTCAGACTTTCTCCTTCACTCTCTATGTGCTGCTCAATGCTTGTGTCTCCCAGCCAGTCTCCAAATGTGAACAACACAACAGTATAACTCCAGATATCCCCACTGAAAAGATCCAAGTATTTTTGTACTGCTTCTCTATATGAATGAATGAAACCATTATCTATCCTTATGATCAGTAAGAGAGCATGTGGTCCAGGATCACACAGGGACAAACTCAGAACAGTTTCCTGCTGAAGGCCAAGAGGAGCCTCACGGTTCCACCACCAGCTTGGAATGGTAACCACAGTGACCTGTCTCCCTGCTACCACCCCCTCTCTCTTCTCACACTCTGACATAGAGCGCAACTCAAACACATCTTTGCCCAGGATGGTGTTTCCTGTTGAGGATTTTCCTGCATACTTGAACCCCAGCAGAACTATCCTCAGGGATGACTGATGTATGTGGCCTATATGGGAAAATGGGGATAGATATGAAGGTGCCCTTAAATGGTAGGTCTTGAAATTGTATAGCTGTTTTATCTACCGTTTGTTTCATTGCAGTGTAGTATACGACATGAGCTGCCTTGTTACAATACATTTCAACTTACAGTAATAACATCATCCCAAACTTTTCCCCTGAACTCTGTTACTCACTCAGTGATGCCCGGAGCTTCTCTCCTTGTTTCTTCACCTTCATCATCCTCTCTGCACTGATCGTATCTGTCTTTTTCTGCTCTTCTAGCTTTTGATAAACATCTGCACTTATTTTATAAAGAGTGTTGTTTCCTGTTTGCATTTCTTCTATCTTCTCCAGCAGCTCTAAGACCTGCACATGATCATGACTGTTGTTATTGTTGAGGACATGATATCTGTTCCCACATTGCTTTACAATGGTCTGTAGGGCCTCTCCTTCACTCTCTATGTGCTGCTCAATGGTTGTGTCTCCCAGCCAGTCTTGATGGGTGAACAGCACCATGGTGTGACTCCACACTCTCTCACTGAGAAGAAATACGTGTTGCTGAGTCGATATCTTGTGTTCCTCTTTGAAACCCTCGTCCACTCTTATGACCAAACAAAATGCATGAGGACCTTGATCACATAAACTTTGACTGACAACAATCTCTCTTTTGACCATCTCAGAACTGAACTCAGAGGGACAATAACCATTCCATCCTGGAGCCTCCACCACAGAGATCTGTCTCCCTGCTATTTCTCTGTGTCTCTTCACATAAACAGCAGACCTCTGTCCAGGCTGAAACTCCTCTCTGCCCAGGATGGTGTTTCCTGATGAACTTTTTCCAGCGTCTTTAGGTCCAAGCATCACAATGCTGAAGTCTGGAGGGACTTTGGGTCCTGCAGGAGCAAACGGATATTACTAGTGTGTGTGTGTGTGTGTGTGTGTGTGTGTGGAGAGAGAGAGAGAGAGAGAGAGAGAGAGAGAGAGAGAGAGAGAGAGAGAGAGAGAGAGGAGAGAGAGAGAGAGAGAAGAGGAGGCAAGGATAGATTGATTGATTGATTGATTAATTAATTAATAAACTCCACGTGTTGATGGCCTGAGGTTTCCTCTGACGTGTCTCTGCAACTCTGATTGTCTCTCCTTTGCTCTCTGTGCTTCCCTCCTTCTGTTCTCTTCCACATTCTGTAGAATCTCCCTCTTTATTGCATAATAATGGCCATAGTTTACTGCCACCATCTCTTCTATCTTCTTCAGCAACACTAAAACTTCATCATCATCCTTGTTCTTGATGTTCAGAACATGGTATCTGTTCCCATACTTTTCTACCAGCCACTGGAGCATTTTCCCTTTAACTTCAAATGGCTTCTCTTCAGCAGGAGTCTCCTGAATGAACAGAACTAGAGAGTGTTTCCAGGCCTCATAGCCCAGAAGACTCAGGTGGTTTGATGTGGCATTTCTCTCCATTTCTGTGAAGGTCATGTTCTCATGGATGACCAGCAGAAAAGCATGAGGTCCGGGAGGACACAGTCTCACACTGAGAACAATATCCTGTTTCAGGAGTTTAGGAGAGTCTTTACAAAAACAACTACTATACTCTCTCCATCCTGGAGTGTCCACCACAGTGACCTGTCTCCCTGCTACTTTGCCCTGTTTCTTCACACACTGCAGTGTTCTCACATCAGAGTCAAACTCCTCTTTGCCCAGGATGATGTTTCCTGCTGAACTCTTCCCAGCTTCTCTGTTCCCCAGGAGCACAATCCTCAAATCTGAGAGATGTTCAAAAGACAACCATAGTCACCTTACTCCTTAACACTTTGAATGCCAGAAACGTAATATGCCGTTATTACTTGTCATGCGTTGAGTGCCAAAAACGTAATGTTACGTTTTTGCCTTTTTTTTAATTTACGAAAATAGAAACCCTCACACAGGTTATATATGATTTTTGGAACTCTGTGATAAATAGAACTGAAATAAATTACGATCGGAAACTCATAAAAACTCACGATCTGCACATTTTGTCTGGACATTTTCACATCACAAGGCAGCATTTGATTACTATTGCAGCATTTGTGTCAAATAATGCACGTCATGTCATGTTGTCCTTTCGCGGGTTCATCACTAGATGGCAGTCTCAGGGCCGAGTGGAGTGAGTGACAGGCCGCGACGCGCATGCAAGAGGCCTTGTCAGAGTGCCGAATATGTCGGTGATATCTCCTTTTCTAGAAAAAAACAAGGATTTTGATGAAAACTACCCACTGTTTAGCTTGGGATTTCTCAGGAACGGAGGCATGTAGAAATAAACGGTTTTCACCCACTGAGAGCTCAGAGTCTTACCTTTCAAATGACCCATAGTATGTGTCCATAGCTATAACACAGAATACGCTGTGGCTCTATAAAAATAGGCAACAGTGGCCTGGATTGCTGGCACTCTGGGCCAAAGCTTGTTAAAAACACCTGGCATTCAAACTGTTAAATACAAATACATTAAATAATACAATTTAAGAGTTCAATTTACCAAAATTCAAATGTAGAAGAATAACACACATACTCATGCAGACTTGCGTGTGCGCACACACACACACAAAGCTTTTCAATGAATTACACAGTGCACTGGCCTGTTACTGAAACTCACCACTAGATGATCCCTCTGCAGCCATCTCCTCTGTTTCACTCAAATTGCCACAGAATCAGGAGAGCCTTTTGAAAAAAAGTTAAAGGACTTTACGGATACTTTATTAGGCCCCAGGCAGGTAGGCTGAGTCCATGAGGCGTGGATCTGCCCAAGGTTTCTTCCTACAAAACAAATTATTTACAAAGCGAGGGAGTTTTTCCTTGCCCCTGATTCTCATGGATGCTTCCCGTACTGTCTGTAAAGCGCCACGAGACGATGTACTGTATTTGAGCGCTCTACAAATAAAATTGAATTGAATTGAATTAAAGGAGAGGGAGAGTTCAAATGCAAATCCATTTTCAAAATGCAAAAATGTTATTTTACAATACATTTTCAGTAATCTCTAAAATGTAATCCGAATGTTATCATATTGAGTCAAAACAATGCAATTATAAAATCCAATTGAACTGGACTGATAACTTTAATTAGTTTTATTATTAATTTTTTGTAAATTCATCACATATGGATTTACAGGGATTTGTATCTTACACTATTAATGTAAATATACAATCTGCCCTATGTCATCAATACTAATACCGGGGACCTGGATTTGATTCCGACCCGAGGTCATTTCCCAATCCCTACCCTTCTCTCTCTCCCAACCATTTCCTGTCACACTCTCTACTGTCCTATCGAATTAAAGGCGAAAAAGCCCTAAAAAATAACTAAAATATATATATATATGGGCAATTCCAGCGTTATGCACTGTAAAAAATTATTTTCCCCTTTTGTTGGCTCAATTTCATTTTTTAGGTCAACTGAACTTTCAGCCCAAAACTTTTCAATGGGCTTGTTGAGCTAACACCATATCGATGTTTCCACTCAGAAATTCCAACGCACAGTTGATATAACTGTGGCATTCTTGTCATCTTAAATTGAAGTTCAAGTTCTTCCTCTGCGTCGTCACGCTACGTCATCACGTGCTAGCACGTTACGTTTTTGAAACTTCTCAGAAGGACGACGGTCGCCATTACTGGAGCGAGCATTTGGTCAACTTAAGACGTGAGTAAACTTTAGACTTTTTTATTGCCCAAGCAAATGTTTTAACGGCAATCTGTAAGCTATCAATAAGTTTTAGTGTAACATGCAAAAATTGCAGTGAATTGGGTGGATATTACGAATGCACCGTTTTGCATGCATGCTATAGGCTATTTTCACGCTTCCGGGGTTTGTGGGTGGGACTTCACGTTATTGTGCATTCCCACTTCCGGCAGCTGTTCCCAATAACAACAAAAATGGCTCAAACAACGGCAAGATGTCACTGCTCGGTTCCTCTGTGTTCATCAAACAAACAACGGCAACCATATTTAAGATTTCATGGATTCCTAACAGACCAAGTTGTTCGAAAGAGTTGGATTGCTGCGATTAAGCGAGACGAAGGGACATCCTTTAAAATAAGACAGGGAAGCACCTACGTTTGTAGCCGGCATTTCCACGAAATTGACTACATTACAGGCAGTGATAGTGGACTGGCCCAGGAAATTTTTACGCCTGGTTGTCGTCTAAAAGTTAACGCTGTGCCCTCCCGCTTTGAGTGGAACCAATGGGGATTGCCAACAAGGGAGTCCGTTTATAATCGGGTACATAAACGTTTAGCAGTAGGCCGTGAGATTTCGTCAGACCCTCAAACACCGCTGCTATGGGTTAACGTTACCATGGGGCAATTAGCAGCGTTGGTGGTCGGTGAACTACGGAATATTGCATGACACAAAATACAATACTTAATTGCCTTAACGTTAACTTCCTAAAATGAACTGCAAATAATGGGGCTGTTCTCGCTTCCTCATTGATCTGTAACACCTAGACCTGACAGCAACCTCCCTGTCAATGACGTTGGATACTGGTAAACAAAAAAGTAAATAGCAAATTGTGAATTGGTGAATCCAAAAAGATTAATTCACATAAAAAGATTAATACACTCTGTTATTGGTTTATAATTGATAAAATAATTTACTAGGACCAGTTAAAACCCAAACATCCTAGGTTAGGTCTTGCCTTGGGAGGACAAGAACCAAAACCGGAGCAAGGATGCTAGCAACTGGTTGAAGCTGACTCCCCTTCTCATTTACATGCTACTCAACACAAGCGGAATGAACTGATTCATCTTCGTTTAAAATAAACAACCATCTTGCTTTGTTGGGTAGGCCAAACACCAATATCCATACGAACATCATCTAAGGTAACGTTAATGCCACAAAGTGACGTTAGCAAAAGAGAAGCTAATCGCTTACCTTAATAGTCGTGGATATATTTTTTCAAAAACAAACTGTATCCATCGTCCAGTTTGGAGCGGGGCGTTGTTGAATGGCTGTTCACCAGGCGATGAACGTCTGTAAATGACAGCTTAGGCAGATTTAGTAAGGAAGTTGAATAGGCGAACATTGTTTACCACTGGACATTACCCCGGCACAGAATCAACAGTATGACAGTTCGCCGGAAGTAGGAATGCGCAAACAGCGAATGAGGACGTTGCTATGTAACGAGCGTGAAAATAGCCTATTTGTCATAGCTCATGATGCTGCATTTGTCATTATGAGACAGACTGCGTTTAAAAAAATAAAACAAAAAAACGATGAATAATGGCCATTTACTCATACTCGTACTGAAATGTGTAAGTGTCGCTTAGTTTAGTTATTTTAAAATTGACCAACGTGTAAAGTTGACAACTGTTGTCCGGTCGGAATTTGATAGTCGTTAGCTACATCCGGGCCACTCTGGAGGGAAGAGAAGAACGAACAAAGGGAATACGTTAGGATTCGGAAGCACTGACGACTTGTATCATTGATTGGAAGCATGATGGTTGGAGGGCATGCTTGTTAGTGCCGGTGAACAGAGATTTGGAAGGAATTTTCGGAAGAGTCTTAAGTATTTTGTCGTCATTTTGGTTTTGTGTTGTATTCGGTGAAGGGTTAAATCTCCGATATCTTTTTTCAATGTGAACGACATTGCGGTAAGGATTTGCCAACCCATCCCCCCTCCCCCTCTGTGCACGTGCACTAGCTAGCAAGTAGACCGAGTAGTTCGGTAAGGGACTGTGTGAGCAACGCGGGAAGCCTTATGTTACACTTTAAAATGAGCCGAGTTGGTTTGCAACATGAGCTATGTTGTACTTCACAATAGGTTGAACCGTGTTCGTTTGGCTTATGTGTGGACCGTTCCTTTGTTACTAGCAGGTGCATTTCCTCACAGCAGTTTTGCTAACTAAATTAGCAACTTTTTGCAATGCAATTGACCATTGGCTAATTGGCTAGATTCTAGAACAAATAGACGGGTCAATATATGTAAAATAACTTCCTAACCCCCAAAAAATTGATACAAAAGGTTTTTCAACTGATTTTGATACCTCTTGGTGCCTTTAATAACATTAAAAATCTAAGAAAATCTAACTTCAGGAAAGGGGTGATTTTCAAGATGGCGGCCAAGATGGCCAAAAGAAGCAAATTCTGACACTTACGAAAACGTTGCAGTCTGATCATATTGGTACAAAAGTTGTTTTCCAACTGATTTTAATACTTTTGGGTGTCCTTAATAACATACTAAACATTTAAGAAAATCTAACTTTAGGAAAGGGGCAATTTTCAAGATGGCGTCCAAGATAATCGAAAGAAGCTAATTCATAAAAAAATAAAAATGTTGTCATCACATCAAATTGATACAGAAGGTTTTCCAACTGATATTGATACCTCTAGGTGTCCTTTGTAACATATTAAAAATCTGAGAAAATCTGACTCCAAGAAAGGGGTCTTTTTCAAGATGGACCCCAAGATTTTCAGAAGCAGCTATTTCTGGCTATATAAAAGAGCTTACAAAAATGTTGTTGTCTTATCAAATTAATAAAAACAATTTCCAACTGATTTTGATACCTTTAGATGTCCTTACTAACATATTAAAAATGTAAGAAAATCTAACTTCAGAAAATGGGTCATTTTCAAAATGGTGTCCTAATTGTGGCTATATCTTGAACACTTCACAAAGATATTGTGGTTTCAATAAATTGATACAAAAGGTTTGTACTGTGTGCATATAAATATCACATTTAGGCTACCTCTTATTTCACATAATACTAATAGGCCTATACTTTTCAAGTTGTAAAGTTAAGTGATGAGCTGGATTCTCTATAGGCTTGCTATCCTAACCTCTGGAAGAAAAGGCTTTTCTGCGTGAGTTCAGCCTAGTTTGTACCAGAAGCCAAACATTGTTTTGTTTTGTTTTTCAGAACCTACTCATGGAAGATTCATTCAATCCCCTGATTGATGCGGTGGACCTGCAAGTTTTGTAGTTTTTCCTCAGGAAATCAGCGAACAGTAATTCGACATTATAAGGTAACACATGGATTCAATGGAACCACCTGCCCATTTCCCTGCATATACAAAGACTGTCCCTGCACCCTCAAGACCCAAGTCGCCTTAAAGGGGAAATCCTGTCAAATTTCAACAAGAGCTCTATTGCTCAAGCTACTTGAGATTAGCAAATACTGAAGACGCAAGACATTTTAGTCCAACCATATAGGTTTCCTTGAACAGAGAGTAAGCCCTGACAGTTCACCCAATGGGGCAAGTTTTCAAAACTGTTTTCAGCATCTAAACATGCACCAAATGTCACCCCCAAAAGCTATGTAACATCATCAGACACATTACAACACACCTCTGTAGTGTTTTTGACTACAAATGTCTAACAAAGTGCTTAAAATTGTGTTTTTATGCAGTGTTTACAAAACCGTTTTGTAAACAAACAATATTGGGCTGCTTGCATAAGCTCACAGTTTTAACCACTTTCCCAGCCATATGTTGCCATACACAATACAGTTATGTGGTGTAATGTGTCTGATGATGTTGCATAACTTTTGGGGTGATATTTGGAGCATGTTTAAATGCTGTAAACACAGTTTTGAAAACTTGCCCCATTGGGTTAACTGTCAGGGCTTATTCTCTGTTCAAGGAAACCTATATGGTTGGACCAAAATGTCTTGCGTCTTCAGTATTGGCTAATCTCAAGTAGCTTGAGCAATAGAGCTCTTGTTGAAATTTGACAGGATTTCCCCTTTAAAGAGACATTTGGTTACCCAGCATGCTCGACAAATTGACTCTGAGCCTGTAAATGCGAAACTGAAATGTGAACTCTGTGATTTCTGTGAACCTTTCAACGTAAAAATCTACTTTGTTCATTTAGGGAAGCATGTTAAAAACAAGGAAACTGTGAATTGTCCTTTCAAGCAGTGCACTTTCAAGTCAAATGTTTTCAACACGTTCAAAGCTCACAAGAGCAGGTATCATCATGCTCCTAGTGTAGATGACGTAAGACCCGATATTATTGTTTTTGGAACTGAGAGCCATGCTATTGTTGCTGACCATGCACCTTTAGGGGATGATGTTGAGGCAGGCCCAAGCTCTGATGGTGAATATGAGTGTGATGGAGAGAATATTGAGGAAACTATTCAGTACAGTCTCGCTTCTTTATTCATTCGAATGCAGACAGTTTTGCATGTTTCTAAATCTGCAATACAAGAAATAGTTGATGAACTTTTTCAAATAAGCCTTTCATCGCAAAACTTGACGCTGAGATCAATCAGACCAATTTTAGAACGCCATAACTGTAATTGTGATACCTCTTTGTTTGCTCAGGTGTCTGATATTGTTAGGAAAAAAACCCTTTCAGATGCCTCTCTAGAGGAAATGAACTTAGTACAACTTACAAGAGGGCTACATTCTACAAAGAACATTTCGCAGTAATTGAACCAGTTGAGTATGTACTAGATGCTGCTAGAAAGAGATCTTTTGTGTATATTCCAGTTTTGCGTGTTCTCTCTCAATTACTGAATCGAGATGATGTACTTGATAAAGTTCTACAGCACCATAGCTTAAGGTCACATGCAAGCCAGTATAGGTCATTTTATGACAGTTTGAACCGAAAACAGAATGAATTGCTCTCTGGTGAAGAATTTCACATTGCTGTTGGGTTGTTCATAGATGATTTTGAGGTCTGTGACCCGTTAGCTACTGCCAAAAACGAATATAAGATTTGTGGCATCTATTGGGTGATTGTTAATTTACCTTTTCAGTATAGGTCTTCTCTGTCATCGATCTATCTTGCGACTTTGTGTTATAGGAAAGACATAAAATCTTTTGGATATGAGAGAATTCTAGAGCCTCTGATCAAAGATATTGAGATTCTTGAGCGTGATGGACTTTTTGTTCAGAGACTAGGGGCAAGCATAACTGGCACAATTGTTTATGTGTCTGCAGACAATCTTGGGGCACATTCGCTAGCTGGCTTCAAGGAGTCTTTCAGTGAAGGCAAGATCTGCAGGTTTTGTTTAGCTGATCGTAAGGATATACTAATTTGTCCAGTGAAAAGTGGAAAGTTTGCTCTCAGAACCCAGGAGTCAATTGATGACTGTGTGTCTACATTGAAACAAAATGAGCATTTGAAAAACGTTGACGGTGTAAAGAGAGCCTGTCCATTAGACCGATTACAATATTTTCAAACTGCAAAAGGATTTCCTCCAGATATCCTTCATGATTTATTTGAAGGGATAGTCAGAGATGAGCTAGCACTTTGTTTCAAGTATTTCATTTCATGCAAGTTTTTCACTCTGGAAGATTTGAATAATGCCATTAGGACATACCCTTACAGATTTGTGGACAACCTAAACAAACCTCACAAAATAACAAAGGCCTCTCTTGTCAAAGGGACCATTGGGGGAAACGGCCACGAGAACTGGACTCTGCTGCGGTTGCTACCACTCATAATCGGCCATTTAATCCCTGAACATAACAAGGTATGGGGCATTGTCTTGGAGTTGAAAGACATTGTTGAGATAGTATGTAGCCCCAAATTCTCAGAAGAATCTTTGTGTTTTTTGGAGTCTAAAATATCACACCATAGGAGCCTCCTCCGGGAGGTTTTTCCTGACTATAGAATCAAACCAAAACACCATTTTATAGAACATTATGTTCACCTTGTGAGGTGCTTTGGCCCTTTAGTTGACTTTTGGACAATTAGGTTTGAAGCCAAACATGGTTATTTCAAGAAGGTTGTGCGAGATGTGAACAATTTCAAGAACATTTTGCTCACTTTATCCACACACCACCAGCTTCTCCTTGCTTACAATCTTCGAATGCCAAGTGTTTTCAAGCCTGATTTGGAAGTGGTGAATGTCACAAATATTTCACCAGAACTTTTGGAATTTTCTGTCAGGACTGCCATTCAACAGAAACACTCTGGTGTGAAGTCTGTTGGTTTAACTTCAAGTGTGACTGTGCATGGCACTAGATATTCTGAGGGCATGGTTGTATCTTTTGGACATACATGTGGACTTCCTAATTTTGCCAAAATAGTCAAAATACTGGTGGTGTCACAGAAAGTGTCATTCATTGTTGAACATTTCACAGCCTGGTATATTGATCACCTCAGATGCTATGAACTGTGCAAGAATGAGCCCTTAAACATCTCCATTGTAGACCCTCAGGACCTGAATGATTACGCTCCATTGTCATTATACACCATCAGAGGACGGAATTACGTTTCTCCAAAGGCTTTTCTACTTCAGTGAGGTGAGTATTGATTTGAGTTTCCTTTAATATACAGATATTCCAAACTATTGATCTTTTCCTATTCTCACACACTATGTTGTTGTCTGTCTTCTGTTAACATTACACTGCTAACACCAAAACAATGCAATGCATCCCCAAGTCAATCTGTCATATGAACTTGTCCAGTTAGAAAGCAACATTGATTGTGAATCAAATTGCCTACTGTTGCCCAAATTTCATGAGCATGGGTAAAATTTAGAGGTAATCAAGCCTCACCCTAAAATAGTTATTCTGCTGGTGGTGTTAATGGACTACGTGTGACTTCTCGGTGTACCCCTACAGGCACTATGAGGGTGTCAATCACATACTGCAGTTTCTTAGGTAGTGCTGGTCATCCAAGCTTAACCCTCAATGTGTGCTGTGGCAAGAAGGTTTGCTGTGTCAATTTTGGGAGAGATCTTAGGGTCATCTTTTGGCTATAACCTCCACTTTCTACCCCTTGTTAAATTTGCACAACAGTAGGCATGTATTCCTAATTGTACAGGCTGATATCACAGAAGTATGATTGACTTGTGGTTACGTTGTTGTGTTTTGGCATTCCATTTTGTTTTTGTTTTTTGTGCCGGTTGGTGCACAGTGAGTACCCTACATGCATGCTTAATTTGGCCGTTTTTGTCTTATTTCTTTGTCATGACTAGGAACTATGCGGTTTCGTGTGATCATTGCACCAGATGACATAAGAAGACTCCACATTGAAAGCCTTCCGGATACGCTTGATGCATTCATCGACATACTGAAGAGAGAACTACGTTTGGATGGAACGCTGATTGTGCAGTTTGAAGACCCAAGCTTTGGCAATGAATTGTGCAATTTGACCAGCATGTCTGACCTGAAAGCAGAGATGACTACCTTGAGGGTTTTCCAGAAGCATGTCGCAGAGTCCTCAAATGACCAGGACACCTCGAATGATGATCAGCTGTCTGATTCCACACTCGACACTGCTAGCTTGCCATCAACCTCCTCTGGAGAATCAACTCCCAAACGCAGTGGATATCTACCAGATCCTTTCATCATTCCAAAGTTCCCAACAGACATAGAGTTGAGACTCCAGCGGGGCAATGAGGCATATTTCAGAGATGGCTCTCTTTTGGAAGTGTCTCGATCTATGTCTAGTGATATCCTTGATACATTGGCAGAGGCACTGTTTCAAATTAAGACCCACCCTACCACTGGAGAGTGTGCCATTGTTGCGAAAGCTCTGGTGGAAAAATTTCCTTGCTTAAAAGAAGCTGGCTCAACATGTGGGTGGTACGCCTGGAAATACAGCATATCCTACAAAATGGGGAATTTCAGGCAGCAGTTGCGCATTGCTGGGTCAGTGGAGCTTTCTGTGCACAAAAGGTCAGCGTCGGGGGATTCCAGGAGACCAAAGAAAGCCATGAGGTCAGAGGTGAATTTTCTGCCAGAACACCCTCAGAATAGAACCATGGAAATGCTTGAACAAGACAGAAACAATTTACAGAGTGAAATGATGAAAAAGAATGTGGACTGGAAGAAAGTTGATGCCCTTATGGACAGCACCTTTTCACTGAGGAGGAAGGAGGTCATCAAAGAGGAGCCTTTGGTCAAAGATCTCAAAACCAGATGGCCAGCGTTGTTCACAGAGCGGCAGGTAGGTGCCTTATTTTCTTAATGCATTATTATTGAAGTGAAATTTTAGTACATTCATCCTTTGGTGCTCAATATTAACATACCTTATTAACAAAGTCAAGTCCCCATCTGTAGGGCCCATGGCACTGAAGCAATCATCTCTAATACACCTAATAAGAATGGATTTAACATCGTTGTCCTTTACTTTCAACAGATCAGTGCTTAGGTCTGTCGTGGAACCTACTAGAACAGGCATAACTTAGGCTCTCTTGTCTTTGTCTGTTCTTGGCCTTAATGCAGATTGAAGCAGAATTCAGACGGATTGTCTCCAAGAACCTGAAGCAATCATTTTTTGACGGCCTGGATGAGTTGGTCCCAAGATTTCTGCGTATTTACAGACAGAGGCAGACTGTGAGGGAACTTCCGGCTTTCCTCGACTCTCTAGATGGTGATGTAAGTAATCAGTTCTTGGCAGAAGGCCTGTTGACTGTCGGTCTTTTAGGCCAAGTCTGTTCATTCAACAGACGTGTGTCATTAAAGGTAGATTATTCTTCATATCTGCCTTTTTGAATTACCAGTGAAGACATATTGGCTGCAAAGCTTACTATAATTTGATCAGACCGGTAAATATTTATTTTACCTAGTAAATATTCATGAAAAGCAAACTGAAGCCTTTAAAAGGGAAAATGTATGTAATAAACTTGTATGTAGGATTGTATCCAGAGTATGCATTACAACTATGCTGCTCATTGTAGCTGCCCATTCCCAAATTTGATCTTTCCATGAGTATTAGCTAAATGACTCAATAAACTAATATTTACTGATCTGACCATAGTACAGTAAGTTAAGCAGCTAAAGATGTCTTTTCCTGGTAGTTCAAATCTAGTAGATCTACACACCCTTCATGTATTACTTAGTAGCAGCACCTTTGGCTCTTAACTGCACTCAGTGTTTTTGGCTTCTGATTTCCTCATGTACAGTATATCCAAGAAGTCCTACTAGGTAGACATTGTGTTACAAAACACAAATACACCATGACCAGAAACACTACTACTGATATAAAGATTGTAATCACCTTTCTACAATTTAAAACACATGACATTGTCTGTTTTAGACATACTTAAGTGGGGCCTTAAACTACCATCCTTTGGCAATATATTTGCTATTTGACTTGTGTATTTCAATAGAAAATATAACATTTTTTCTTACAAACCACGCTTTCAAAAGGCAGTGGCTTGTGTACAGAGGTGTCAAAAGTAGAAGTAAAAAAAAGAAACACAGTTTCCTTCCAACACAAGTGACTTATCTGAGTAACCAGTAGACCTGTGTACTTGTCTTACGATCAGCAAACTGCACTGGTTGGATCATTTTTGTGGTGGGTCCTTGTTAGGTTTTTAGTGTTTTTCACTAACAACACAGTCTGTCATGTCATTTGGTACAATGGAGTAAATGGTGCTAGTGTTGTCCTTACACCACAAATTTACTTTTACTTTTGACACCTCTGCTTGTGTAGCACTGATTTCCTTTCTTGTTTGGATTCCTATTCTTTTGTACAGAACTCGAATCAACAGAAGAGAGCAGTTGTTCTCCTTGCCCTGCCCCATTTTCTGAAGGAGGACCCTTCCCATTTCTTCAAAATCTGTAAGGTACATGAGGAATTATCACTTGCTGATTTCAGTCTTTTTTCATCCAAATGAAGCAATGACCCGTAGTTATAGCATGTGAATTGTACACTCCTGAGAGAAATCTTAAAACCAGTTGAAAAATGGCAAGCATTTGATTTAGACAAGGTTTTAGGTATAGCTTCAAATAGCTTCACTCATTTGTTGGTGCAAAGGTACAGGATTTAGCAGAGACTTCTAAGTAAAAGGAAATAACACTCGCACACTTGGCATTCCTTTCTTCCTTAACAATTGTTTTTCATCAGATATTTATATATTGAAATGCATCTTGTGTATCCGTATGCATCTTTAATTTCCATTTCTTGAGGAATTAATACTGATTGCCTATGTTATTCCTATTGCTTTGCTCTGTCACCAGCCAAATGAGGAGAGTGAAGCTGTCAAGGGAATGGGCGTGGGAATCCTCATCCTTACAGAGAATGCACAGCGCCCTGTCCCCAAGGAGGTGATCGATGTCGCGCTTGCACTGGAGGAGGATGTCGTTCTCCGAAACCTGAAAGACGTGCCTCATGCGTTTTCATTGCTGATGGGTCTTCTTTATGGTCTCAACATATCCACTACCCAAAAGGACTCAGGTACATGTTCGAGATCATACAAAAGGTGGTAATGAAGATTGGCGCAGAGTCTTGCTCAGCAAGAGTTAATGGTGTCCGGAACAGGCTCATGTCCACACACATGTGATCGCACACTCATCTTTGAGTGGAGTTGTATGCCGTTTTCTCTCAAGTGGTTTAGTTGCTTATACTTTCGAGTTTGAAAGGTGAAGGAAGCAACTCTGTTCAAATGACTGGAAGTTTCTATGTTGTTTTTTTCTGGCCCTTGTAGACATGTATTTTGTACATAAGCTGGATGTGTATGGTCGTGTGTGAGTCAACCAAAAGATATACTGACATCATTCACACTGGTTGGCAGACGTGGACACAGCAGCAGTAATAGTGAGACTTACGTTTTGTTTTCCTTTAAGGTTTCATTGTCTCACATAGATGTGAGTACCACCTTCTGCTTAATTACGACTGTCTTAAACACTTTGGGACACACACACACGACAGACTCGGACGCACTCACTGATGGACTGACGACCAGACACTCAGATAGACGTAAAGAGACAGGCGAACTTTGATCAGTCATGCACAAACAGTAACAGTGACTCTTATGTTTTGTTATACCCAGAGTGATGATGCACAAACGGTAACAGTGATTTATGTTTTGTTATACCCAAAGTGATGATGCACAGGTCAACTTTTTGAGCAATGTTGCCTGGCAACAACATGA
The DNA here is from genome assembly GCA_027497455.2 of Sardinella longiceps. Classification (NCBI taxonomy): domain Eukaryota; kingdom Metazoa; phylum Chordata; class Actinopteri; order Clupeiformes; family Clupeidae; genus Sardinella; species Sardinella longiceps. The sequence continues at coordinate 135,686 of JAODXP020000185.1, forward strand.
TTGTCCACTGCTGATTCAAGTTCTCCTGATCAAGGTCTTATATTGATGAACCGCCCAAAAAAGATTTTGCAGTATTGTTTGCCAAAAGCGTTGCTCAAAAAGTTGCCCAGTGTATCATCACCTTTACCTACTAATGCCAAAGATACTTTTGTGTTTGAGAGATGAGGGTTGCAACCTGGTTCAAATGGCTTTGGAGGTTGCCATGTTTTGATCACCTTTTGTAGACAATGTATACTGTACATGCACTTCATCTTTTGATTCATTCACCCACACATGCATTAGAAACAGATGTGGACACAGCAGTAGTAATGGTGACCTCATGTGAGGTCATACAGAAGGTGAAAATAAACATTTGCTCCTCGAGAGTTAATGGTGTTCAGAACAAACTCCTTTCCACACGTGATGGCATATGTGTATATTGTACATAAGCTGGAGGTGTTGTATGTGTGGGTGAGTGAACCAAAAGATAAACTGACATCACTCACACTGGGGCCTATACTACAAAGCTGGTTCAGGATAAGTTAAGGTTAAATTAAGAGGTAAATCATCTAATACAAGAACTTTTCTTAAGAAAATGAGGACTCCAGGCTCTTCTATTAGATGATTTACCTCTTAACCTGGACGTGACATTTTCAGGCATTATTGATGAACAAAATGCCACATAACCGCCGCAAACCTTGCAGTATTTCACAATTTTATTCATATTCGTATGCAAATTCCATGGCTGAATATAGGCAAACACAAAAAATTTATATTGTGATTTACATCATAAGAATATGAGCCTTTCAATTTGCGTAATGGACGTGACAGAAAATTGATAAACTTTTATGGGAATGTAGTTTTTGCTGTGAAGTCTGTGAACTTTCTAGAGAAATACATTAGAATACATTCATACCAAACAGGACACCTCAGTAAACACAGAGAAAGACTTAATTTTAAATGTAAATGTAAAAAAGTTGGTTTTCATTGGGAGAAATTGTGTTACAGAATGAGCTTCTCCACTGCATAAATGATAGCGCCGCCCATAATTAGCATTAGCCTCATGACTCCAGGAAGTGGGTCCTCATGATTTATCAGGATCTCTGGTAGAGCTGCTGCTGCTCTTAGGCCATGTGACAACAAGCTCGTTCGTGTTCAGCAGGAGGTCAGGGTTTGGCCGGTTAGCTGTGCCAATTAGCATTGCACTTCCTCGTCGCCATTTTCCAGAAATGACATCATATCCGACTCCATTTGACATATGCTGATTGGTTAATGCTACACTTTCAGCTCATGCTAACGAGCTCCCTGTACACATCAGGTGTGTGCCGCCCTCACCTCCATTAGTAACATGGGCCCTCATTGGCCTAATGAAATGGAGTCGGAAGTGAGCTCCATGAAACGCCATCTTGACAACTGAAAATTTTGTTCAATTTTGGATGAATTCACTAGCCTAGCATTCCACATTGGAATGAATGGGAGGCGGGACTTGGTATGTTTCTCCAGGTTTATTAATAAGCTCGTTCGTGTTCAGAGTCGGTATGGCTACAGGCTGTAGCCAGAGCCAGCGAGATCTACGGAAATACGTCGGTGGGAGTGGAAAAGCATGGGGGACAAGGTGGACAACAAAGCTGCAGCTGGCTGTAGTAGCCAAACACACGTGAACATGGACGTGATGTCAGGAGATATCGCGGAAGTTTGTTTGCACTGAAAACAGCTTGAATCCCCTCATTTCACCATTAAAATGAACGTGATAACTGGCGAAATAAATCATATAATGTTGCTTAATAAATTATTGTTGCAATGCAAGAGGAACAGAGTTGTGTTTGAAGGTGTTTTGTTAAAAATAGTAATGTGGTATGAAATGCTTATTTGAGATGGCAAACCAAGCCATGCTGGAGAGCAATAAGGCTATTTCATTGGGCAAAACTTGCATACTGCTTAGCAGCAGCTCATTCAAATAAGCCCATTTTCAGTGAGTACAACGTGGTTGGTGTCATATTTGTCATGAGGAGTTTCAAACCAATCGGAATAATGAGTTACGTCATGGGGGTGGGATGCATCCTCTTGCAGCCGAGAAAAAGGAGATGCGGGTTTCGGCTGCAGCCGCCTTGTTACCGCGAGTTTTGAGTGACGTGCTGTGGGCGTATTTTGGTGACGCATTCACAAGCTTGGTGAAGTCAGCCGGAAGTCGGACACCGCGTCTAACCACAATGCATCGCTTGGCTGCAGCCGGCTGCAGGCGGCTGTAGGCGGCTTTACATCTCAAACACGCCTAATACCTCCATGGTCTTCAGAGTCGGTACAGCTAGAGGCTGTAGCCAGAGCCAGCGAGATCTACGGAAATACGTCGGTGGGAGTGGAAAAGCATGGGGGACAAGGTGGACAACACAGCTGCAGCTGGCTGTAGCCATACAACACGTGAACATGGACGTGATGTCAGGAGATATCGCGAAAGTTTGTTTGCATTGAAAACAGCTTGAATCCCCTCATTTAATCATTAAAATGAACGTGATAACTGGCGAAATAAATCATATAATGTTGCTTAATAAATTATTGTTGCAATGCAAGAGGAACAGAGTTGTGTTTGAAGGCATTTTGTAAAAAATAGTAATGTGGTATGAAATGCTTATTTGAGATGGCCTTTTGACTTAAACCAAGCCATGCTGGAGAGCAATAAGGCTATTTCATTGGGCAAAACTTGCATACTGCTTATAGTAGGGTCATAAACCTCACTTCCGTGACCATCTTCTGGCTAATATGTTTTGACAACTGATTTGGCTTCTATACACCATTTATAAAAAATTTAGCCCCCATGTCCCTCACAAAAATGTCGGCATTTTTTTCTAGAGGAGCCGAATCCAAAATGGCTGCACGCATCATCTTGAAAAAGTATTAAAGAAGTATTATTTCTACCAGAGCACCTACAGTTATGTATGAGTACATTATTTGTGGTAAATAGACCCTTAGAATTGTGATCCTGACATTATTTTGAGATTTCAACATCATCTTGGCCCTGAAATCCAAGATAACCGCCATATTCTAATAAACAGAGTAGAAAAAGTAAGGAAACTTGATTTTGGCCCATTATATCTCCTCTTTAGTAAGACCAGTCTATAAAGTGTTACATATCATTTTCATCGTTGATCTGTCCGCTTTACAATGAGGTGTAGCTTGCAAGGATCGGGCAATCATGGAATGAGCAACGCAGCCAAACGTGTGAGCAGTGCCAACCAAAAATGTGCCAAAATGGCCTGATATACTGTTCTCTTGGTATAGCCTTTGCTTGGAGCATTGGAGATTGTACTCTCGCACAAAACTGAGGACAAGAATAAAAAAACATGTTGGCCATACACTTTACACTCAGTGTCAGGGCTCTCAGTAGTGTGTGGAAGATCCATAATGTTCCTCACAGTCTGTAGTGAGAGCCGGTTTTGGTACAGTTTAGTTGAGCAAATCTTGTAAGTGTCTGGCAGGAAACCTACGGTTCCTTAGTGCAGCAAAAGTGAGAAACTGGTCTTCTTGAGGTGTGGTCTACACCACTCTATATGCTGGGACACCAACCTCGGGTTGACCTATTGCACAGGCCCTATCCTGAAGGAAAAAACATGGCATCTTTCCACCAGTGTTGCTGCTTAGAGAAACCACAAACACAACATTTGCAGAACCCATGCTCAGGTGCTAATTTAGGCACACCACTAACTGGCAGTCACCTGGCAGCATTGAAGCTCAAAACAAGATGACTAGCAGCAGAACACCATTAGTGGCCATTTTGGCACATTTTTGGTTGGCACTACTCACACATTTGGCTGTGTTGCTCATTCCATGGTTACCCGATGCTTACAAGCTATACCTCATTGTAAAGGCGACGAAGCAACGATGAAAATGATATAAAACACTTTACTGATTGGTTTGATTAAAGAGGAGATATAATGTGCTAAAGTCAAGTTTCCTTATTTTTTGTGCTTGGTCTGTATAATTTTTCTTTTAACCAAAGCACCTAGAATGATGCATGAAGACTCTTTCTGGGGGCATCCGTGGAGTACCGGTCAGGGAGTTGGACTGGGGACCAAAGGGTGACCGGCTCGACTCCCGGCCGGTGCAAAGGGTGGGGGAGTGAATGTGCAGCACCTCCCCATGTCCGGCACCCATGGATGTGGTGCCCTTGAGCAAGGCACCTAACCCCCAAACTGCTCCCCGAGCGCTGTACTAATGGCTGCCCACTGCTCCGTGTGTGGGTGTACGCACCCTTCCCAACAACTGTGTGTGTCTGTATGCATGTATGTGTATACCCCCCGGATGGGTCAAATGCAGAGAAAGAATTTACTTCCCGAAAGACAAAATAAAGTACTCTTACTCTGAGGCAAATTGAGCATAAGAATTATGATTTTGACATCATCGTTACTTCCTGTCTTTAGTTCCTAGTCCTGTGCTTCCTTGTCTCCTGTGTCTCCTGGGTTGTGCCCTGATTTGGATTGTGACACCATCCAATTCAACCATTCCGTCTGTGGCTGATTGACATGGGATGGTGCTTCAGGGAAGGATGGCGTAACGTACTAGATATGCCTAGTAGCTGGCACGGAGGCAGTGTTGACATAAGTTATCTTCAAAATGGATGAATGATTATTTCTTTTTCATGTTCTTCCAATTCACTGAACAAGCTTAAGCCATGGTGCTACTCTTTTGATCAGCATAAATGACTTGTCTTGTAAACTTGAATATTTCCTGTTGGTGGGACGAATAGATAGGGAGTCAGTCTTAGGCCTCGTTCAGATTGCCATCCCAAATCCGATTTTTTCATATCCAGATTGTATCTAGAATTGATTTCGGGTGGTCTGAACAGCAGAAAACCACATGAATTCCGATTTTTCCGAATCTGTTACGCCCTACATACCCATGTGGTGTCAATTGCGATTCATATCGGATATGCTGCGATCTGAACAGCTTTTCCACATGGGATAAGATTTCACCGTGTCACTTGCGTCATTTGTCACGTGACACAAACATCAACACGTGAAATGCAGATGGACGGAAGTGAGAGATCAATGTTAATTCTCCTTTTAAAAAACAGTGTCGTTTGCTATAACAACGTGTCAGTGCGCGTTATGGATTTGCCGCAAGTTGGAGTTTACCTCGCGTGTGGAAAGCAAGGCTTACCTCGCGTGTGGAAAGCAACGTCAGTGAAAGTTTTCAACCACGCATCAGAAAGGCAACTAACAGCTGTGCTGGACTGCATTGATGCACTGAAATAAAGATGAGTAACTTTATTCTTCCATCTCTGATACTTCCTTGTTACTTGTAGCTGTGTGCTACGGCCCCACTTAACCATCTGAGAGAGAAACAACCAGCATTCTACCCTCCGCGGGTTTGTTTATTATTTGTGGGCATGATGCGTTGGGGTACCATAGTAACCCACGTGGATATGGCAGGTGATTAGCGGACATGGAGATCCGATATGACAAGCAATGTGAACGCGGTCGATAGAGAGATCTGATGTTGATCAGATATGCTAAAAATCAGATTTGGAGTGCAGTCTGAACATAGCCTTAATGCTGATGCTGTGATATGCTTTCTTGGCTGGGAGGGCCAACAGTTCAGTTTTGGAGAGGTTTTGTTGGAGATGGTTATCTTTCATCCATGAAGAAAAGGATATAGCTAGGTATCATTTGCATAGCAGTGGAAGGAGAAGCCATGCGAGTGTATGACTGGGCCTCATGATGTTGCATACAAGGCAAAGAGGAGGGGCCCCAGAACCAAGCCTTGGGGTACTCTTGTGTTGAGGTGGTGTGTTTGCCCTAGCCATGTAATGTTGAATGATCGATCGTTCAGTTAGATAGGATAGGATTCAAATCAGGAGTGTACTTTGCCATCAATGCCCATGCTTCTGAATTTGTTAAGAAGAATGCCCTAGTCACATTCTTTCCCAGATGGTGGCCATCTTGGTTTATGGGGACTGAATGATGTCTTAATGTCATAATCCTTATGCTCAGTTTGCATCAAAAAATGTTTCCCTGGGTCATTCTTGGTGTTTTGGTTGAAAAGTAAATTTATATATTATCAGATGGTGGCCATCTTGGATTTCAGGGCCAAGATGATGTTGAAATCTCAAAATGATGTCGGAATCACAATTCTAAGGGTCTATTTACCACAAATAATGTATTCATACATAATTGTAGTTGCTCTGGTAGAATTAATACTTCTTTAATACTTTTTCAAGATGACTCGTGCAGCCATTTTGGATTCGGCCCTCTGGAAAAAAATGCCGACATTTTTGCGAGGGACATGGGGGCTAATTTTTTTATAAATGGTCTATAGAAGCCAAAACAGTTGTCAAAACATATTAGCCAGAAGATGGTCACGGAAGTGAGGTTTATGACCCTACTATTAGCAGCAGCTCATTCAAATAAGCCCATTTTCAGTGAGTACAACGTGGTGGGTGTCATATTTGTCATGAGGAGTTTCAAACCAATCGGAATAATGAGTTACGTCATGGGGGTGGGATGCATCCTCTTGCAGCCGAGAAAAAGGAGATGCGGGTTTCGGCTGCAGGCGCCTTGATACCGTGAGTTTTGAGTGACGTGCTGTGGGCGTATTTTGGTGACGCATTCACAAGCTTGGTGAAGTCAGCCGGAAGTCGGACACCGCGTCTAACCACAATGCATCGCTTGGCTGCAGCCGGCTGCAGGCGGCTTTTCATGACGAACATGCCTAATGTTTGACCATTGCTTGTTGGAACAAATTGTCTCATTGTTCTGTCACAGCAGACTTGCACCTGCGACTGAAATCAATCAATCATTCAATTAAGACGTAGCCTACAACTCCAGACACCACGTGATGGGCTGGCATGTGACACGTCTTTGATTATGCATGCATTTGTTTTTAATTCATAATTAAAATGATTCCTAATAGATACTTCGAAATATCAATAGTAGTTTAGCAAAAAGGGGGATTCATGCATGATCACAGTGTTTGCAAAACCTATCAACCTTTATTTGGTGGGAAAGATTATTAATCAGGTGTATGGAACTTTTTTTGGTGACTTGTGTTTCTGACTGATTGCATTTTCTGAGACACCACTTTATTAAGCCTTGCAGTTAACCTGCCACGGAGCTGGTTAGTTTGGGAGCATATGTTACCCCAGCAACTCAGCTGCGATTACTGTTAGCGAGAGTAATGGAACTGAACTCATACTAAAACTAGCGCCGCTTGCCGAAATTAGCGCGGCTTAGCGAATAGCTCGGTTGATGGAATACCCCCCTGGACTCCTGTTGTTGTTGATGTGATTAACTTTTCAATTCAGTTTCAATTCAATGTATTTTATTGTTATGATATAGAGCAGACTCAGCACAGTAGTGTTTGCTTGGATCTATTGCCCCCTACAGGAGGTAGTGCAAAACTACATGAACCTCTCAGCAAAGAGAACAGTAGCCTATGTACTGTAGGCCTACTATGCAGGTGCCAATGTGCAGTAGAACACTGTCTGTTGTCACTTCTGAAGAGGAAACGTGTCACATGACCACATAGGCCCTGGACTCTTGTTGATGATGTGATTAACTTTTCAATTCAGTTTCAGGTCAATGTAATTTATTGTTATGATATAGAGCAAGTACAGTACAATATGGCATTACACTTACAGTATCAGCACAGGCAGCATAACAAAATAGGCCTACATAGAGGCCCTGGACTCTTGTGTTCTTGTTGATTTGATAAAACATTTCAATTCAGTTTCAGCTCAATGTATTTTATTGTTATGATCGAGCAGGCAGAGTACAATACAGCATTATAGTATTAGCACAGCAGTATAATCAGTAGGCCTACAGATAGAAATAGCCTACAAGGCTCATAATATAATGCATGTAGGACAGGCCAGGCTAACAATGGAAGATAAGGCATGTTAAGGCATGCTAGAAACACACTGTCAATAAATGGCTGATAATTTGTAACCTACAGTATGGACTTGTTTCACACCTGAACATTCCGACATTCCATGGTAGTAAACTGAACATTTTATCATTGAAATGCATTGGATTTATGTCTCTTTCTGACTTGAAAAAAATGGGTAATAACATTTCAAACATGTTGAAATTCACTTTCTTTCAAATAATACACATTTGAAGCACTCAAATTGGGAGGTCCCGAATAGATTGAAGCTTCATGCACATAAATGTAAAACCACTTTTATCTACTCGTGACCTCCAAATTTGTGTGCTTCAAATGTGTATTATTTGAAAGAAAGTGAATTTAGACATGTTTTAAATGTCATTACCCATTTTTTTTTCAAGTCAGAAAGAGGCATAAATCCAATGCATTTCAATGATAGAATGTTCAGTTTACTACCATGGAATGTCAGAATGTTCAGGTGTGAAACAAGTCTATCCACCTTATTCCTAGATCCCATGATGCCTTGCGCGAAAAAGGAGAGCTACTTCCGTTTCAATTATTTCACATTTGTTTACATTGACAAGCCATCATATTTAATAAATTATTTCTGACACATTTCAATAAAGAAAGCAACATCTTTTGTAATGTATCGATATCGGAGTGGTAACCCGCACGTTCAGACAACCGTCCGCCCAGCAGTTTGGATTTAAAATGATACATTTGATACATATTATAATAACAGAGAGCTGTGGCATGGACTACCATGACAGCTGTGTATTTCGTTGTCTTGTCTTAAAATAAATGAAGAAATGGAGAAACTACCTACACATATGGATTAATTACAACTGGTACTCATGTATAATACCAAATTTAAGTGAGGAGGTACGTAAATTTACCTAATGGTGCAGCTGCTATCAGCGTTAGCAAAAGCTAAATTAGCGATTTCAAATTAGCGGCTAAGCTACTTTCAGCTTCACATGTAAAAAGGCAATTTTCGGATTTCTGTTACAGAGTTCAGTTCTGATATGAAATATAATGTTATTCGTGGTCAGTAATTGTTACTGTAAGAAGTTAGCAGAGAGGGAGAACAATATTCAGTGGTGTTGACGTTAGCTTGCAAGCAAGCTATGCTGATTCGCATAGCATGTCAAACGATGTGTTACGTCTCTGGTATTACTCATTCACAACTGCATATTTTACCCCTCTATTAATTAGAGTGTAATGTACAGTTTACATCAGTTAATAGTTACGAAACATATGTCATGGTTGTCCTGTAGTTAAATAATGAAATAGAACATGCAATATGTAATGGTTAGATGTAATATTGACATGTTAGGTCCTTGACCTATTGCTCTGCCCACTAGAATACGCAACGTTATGTGTTCCCTGCTATTTCGGTTTATTTCACTGTCATAGTATGAGAGCGTAGAGTTGAAATTATGGGGTATTATGATAATTCTTAGCAGATACTTAGATGGGGCCATGTAAATAAGACCGTCTTAACACGGAAGTGTAGTACACGGTCCCATAGACAAGTGCTGCGTTTAGCGTCCGAAGCCGATTGACCGGAAGTTCTACACCTTTTCGTTGCCACAGCAGCGGGTCCAGGAATAAGGTGGATAGAGACAGAGCGCCCGCGTTCTAATTTGAAGACCATGCCCCCCGAGGGGGAAACCTTTGCCTCAGCCCTCATTGACTTGCATGGGGAAAAGGTGTTGTGCCCACACTTTTGGCTTTTTGGGAAGATCCATTCATGACAAAATCCACTGTCAACAAGGAGTACAACCCAGTATGCAAGTTAAAGAGAACCTATGCAGGATCCGGTGGCGTCATCCAGTAAGCTAACAACCAAACAAAGCAGTTATTTAGCGTTTCTGCCAATAATCCTCCATTCAGAATTGCATAGTCAATGGTGATAGCCGCTAACAAAATGTATCGACAGTTGAATGCGCTGAGAAGTCACAAATCGCGTTGTAATTCAAACAGTAAACTCTGGCTAAGTCACGTGACCTAGCTTGCTTGCTAACCAAAACTTACGATAGCCGGGACGCGCTACCTGATCTTGCATAGGCGGTATCTGCCTCTAGGAGGGTCGGACAATCTCGTGAAGGGGCTCGTTTTACTCCGGAACATGTCATTTATCAAGTCTAGTGAGTTCTAGGCAATTTACATAAAGGTGTAATGAATAGGAAACGTCGAAATTTTACCTAAAAGTTGCATGTGGTGGCTTTAAATAAACTGACTAACCTTGTAAAAAAAATCTATGAAGCAGATAATAAACGTTATACTGCTTCCCCATGTCGAAGACAGCGCATTACATTCTGAAAACCATGTTGATCGCTACGAAACCAACAACTCAACTCAACTCAAAATGACAGTATATTTGTGGGACATATTTGTAGACTTAAACAGTAGTGTATTAGCAGCCTAATTCTAACATGAATCATGATATTATTGCACTACCAATCAGCTACCAGATCACAAAATCTTAACGCCATATCTGCCCAGAAAACGTTTGCAAACATGACGATGTTTAGCATTGCTAAGTACACCTTTAGCTAGTCTGGAGCCTAAAACTATTACATTATACATCGCTTGATGAAGTAAACAGTATTTAGGCTTTTGCCTAAGTACAGACAGGAAACCGAAACGTTCACCTGGTAAGTTAAGTTAATGTCGTGGCAACATAATGTTAACGGAATTACTATGTAGGCTACTTATCGATAGCTAACTGCTATAACATCCAAAAGCATCAAAATGCTTTAGCCTACTGTAGGCTAATTTAACAAATGTAATAGCTCAACTAATGTTGACCACAAGAAATATTTAACCTACCTTACTGACGATTTGCTTGCTGAACCTACTCTCAGTTCAGGACACCCAACTTTCTGTCTTCTATTTAATATGATAATATCCATAGACCGTATCCTTCAGATGGCTTGTAGCAACTTCATTCTCCTGACAGGCTCTGTATTTCGAATTGGCAACTTATAAAATTGAAGTTCTGGGTTCTTTCACTTGTTGGCAGTGCATTTTGTCACACAAAAACATTTTGCCATCGTTTTAATATATGACTCAAAAGTCGGCGCAACACCATTTTCCAATGCAAAGTCAATGGGAGCCGAGGGCTCAGTATCCCCCCGGGGGGTCATTGTGACGTGACTGGCACTGTCTCTATAGGCAAGGTTAGGTTAGGCCTACATCAAAAACCACTTTGGAGATTTGTAAAAGCTTGTTAAAAGAAATCTTGTTTTGTGGCAATATGTTTGTAAAAGCATGGTAGATAATTACTATTAAAATAATTAAATGAATCATTACTGAATAATTGTATACTACAGTAATAAACAAAAGTACATTAAACTGTAGTCTCAGATCTCTTTGCTTTCTCTTCTGACAGGTTCACACTGCGGCGGGCAGAACTTCTGAGTTCTAAAGGTGCCAACAATCTGATTCCAGAATCTATAGTGCTTGTTGACCTCACAGAGCTCCTGTTTGAAGAGGCCCAGGATGAGTGTGATGAGACTGTACCATAGCCAGATGTATCCTCTGTGAGGATGGATGATCTGCTGTCTTCACTCACTGGAAGACATATGAAGATAGAAAGAGCAGGGGACATTTGATGTACAATGTATTTTCATTATCATACCTGATAGCAGTACATTGAGAAAGACTAATCCAACAGAAAGATAAATAAAAGAATGGGAATGCGTTATAACAGGTCTAGTGAAAGTTTCTGTTTTTGTGGGCTTGTTTTAGCACTCGTCTAACTGGGAGTCTTGCAAGACAATAACACAATGATAATCCTGGTTCACAGCTATATAGTTGATGTATTTCAGTATATGGTCTTTTTGAGCATTTCTTCAATAATAGCATACAAGAATGTCCTATTTATACACGTTAAATTTAAAACAATTAATATTCTAATAATATATTACTCACTGTTTGGGGGAGTACCCATGCTTCCCTCTAGTTCCAGTTCTCCCATTAGCTCTGCCAGACGTTTGGTCATCTTGTCCATCTTAGTTTTCTGTTCTCCTTTTTCCAGTAAAACAATCACAGAAATATGAATACGTCAATTGAATGTACTTGCATACATTGATTACTTGTAGTTAGCCTGTCATTTTGACTGAGTTAGGTTTTTTATATATTTTTTTTTACATTTCCTGCCAGCCAAAGATTTAAAGTAATAAGTATGCAAGAATAGTACTGAACCATTTGCAAGAAAAAAAAAACATAAGTTGTTACAATTTACTTTTTCGATAGATTAAATACTCTTGTAGTCTTAGGTAACAAGGTAACAATTTATTACATTGTCAATGTTGCGAGTATCTAACAAATTATGAACAGTGGTACAACCTTACATTTAAATTTATGCATTTAGCAAACGCTTTTATCTAAAGCAATTTACTAACAATCAAGCTACAACACAATACAAGTGAATGCCTACTGGGGGTGTCATTTGGTAATAGGAGAGCAAGTGCAAGAGTTGTGAAGTGCTAGATCAGTGCATTCCAGGCAGTTGAAGGAGCTAGGACAAGAGATACTCTTGAAAGAGCTGGATCTTCAAGAGTTTCTTGAAAGTAGAGAGAGTGCCTGTTCTAGTTTTTAAGCAGCGATCCTTGGTGGAGTGGAGTGATTGGAGGTTAGCCTATGGTTTGATGATAGTTTTAAAGTAGATTGGAGTAGTTCCATCAGCACCCTGTAAGCCAACATTAATGACTTGAATTTGATGCGAGCAGCTAGGGGCAGCCAGTGGAGCTCCATGAACAGTGGAGAGACATAACCAGAGTCTGAACCAGGAGTTGGGTTGCATGTTGGGTAAGGTACGGCCTGATTTCCCTAATGATGAATAGAGAGAAACGGCACGACCAAGCAACAGCACCAACATGATCAATGAAGGTCAGCTGGTCATCAATTATTACACCCAGGTTTCTTGCAGCCTTGGTGGGAGCAACAGATAGGGAGTCTATCTTAATGCCCATGTTGTGATGTAGGGTTTGCTTGGCTAGGAGGACCAGCAGTTTTGGAGAGGTTCAGTTGGAGGTGGGGGTCTTTCATCGATGCAAATATGTCTGAAAGACAGTCAGAGATCTGTATTGACACTGTAGAATCACCAGGAGGACAACTGGGTGTCATCTGCATAGCAGTGGTAGGAGAAGCCATGCGGATGTCTGGATCCACTGGATGTGTACAGGGCAAAGATAAAGTGCCCCAGCATAGAGCCTTGGAGTACTCCTGTGGTAAGGTGGTGTTTTGCTGAGGTTTTACCTAGCCATGACGCATTGAATGATCGTCCAGTGAGGTAGGATTCCAACCATGAGTGCACTTTGCCGCTGATGCCCATGCTTCTAAGTTTATCCAGAGGAATTCTATGGTTGACAGTATTAGGGTGTTTTCACACTTGGTCCCTTTTAAGAGAACCGAACTCAGTCCTCTAAAAGTGGACTAAAAAGGGATCCCAGACAAAAAGAACTCAGTTCTGTTTGTGTTCACATTATCAAAGAGGACTGGACCTCTTTCTGGTCTGCTTCAGCTCTAATGAGGCCTCAGTTTTCTTTCTGTTCACATATAGTTCTTCTGGAGGTCTCAGACCTCTTTTGAGCGCTTTGGATTATGGGGGATGTAGTGGCACTGGGCTATGTATTTTCATCAGGCTATTTATTGCCTTTTTCATAATTATGATGATAAAGACAATGGGGGCTGATATGCATTTTTTATTCATAATAACAGTTCTTTTGAGCATTTTTAGGATGATGAATGTGACAGAACAAGGCAAGCATGGTATTTTTATAAGTTGCCTACAGTGGAGGCCAATAGCAAATTTGCAAATTTCACATAGGTTAGTCTATTCAATTTGATCTGAAAATATTCTACTAAAGTTACATTATGGATGTAACAAAAATCCACGTTCCACTATATAATTTTCCAGGATTCTGACTGGATCTGATCTGAACATGACACTCAACACGAGCCTACCAACCAATCACACCAACTCCAACAGTTTTAGGACCACCCACCCGGTTATGCGAGCGCTGCACACAACTAGCACAAGCAAAACTTTTGTTGTAGCCTATGCATATCATACATACGGCGATTGTGCTGCAGTTTTCTGTCAAAATACTGCGCTATTAATTGCATGACAGTTGCATACGAAAGCGACGATTAGCAATTCTGTCACGTTATCCTAGGTATCTACTCGTTAAACTCTTATCACGTTGTGAAGAACAGACGTTTGTCTGTATGTTTGACATGTCTGCAGTATGTTTACATCGTGATCAGAGAGGGTAGAGAAAACTCCCTCTCTGCCCGAGATAAATAACCTACAGCAGCAAGCAATGCGACAACGACAAGTCTAGAGGGATAAAATACAACGCAAAAAGGCAAAGTGAACCCGGACCGTTTTGTGTTCACATCAAGCAGATTAAGCGAACCGTACCGCGAATTTTTAGCGAACCGTACTCAGACCACCTCCGAGGTGGTCTGAGTACGGTTCGATTCAGGTGTTTTTTGGGGGTCTGAGTACGGTTTTGTGTTCACACCTGGCAGAAAATATGCTGAGTCATCATTTGGGTTTGTTTAGAAGGCTGAAACGGACCAAGTGTGAAAACACCCTTAAACGCTGCTGAAGTCAAGTAGAATAAGAACTGAGTATTGACCTGATGCTTTGGCTTCCTTTAGAGCTTCTGTTACTGAGGAGTACTGAGGTGTCCATTGAATGTCCGCTTCTGAAGCCAGATTGGTTGGAATCAAGTAGGTTATACTGAGTGAGAAATTCTGTGACTTGGTGTTTGATAGGAAAAGGAGAAGAGACAGGCCGGTAGTTTATTGAGCAGTGATCTTACCTGAGCCTGTTTGAAGGTGGTGGGAAATGTCCCTGAAGTTAGAGAAGCATTGATAACATGAGTGGTTGTAGGAATAATGGCCTGTAGAAGAGTGGTTGAAATGGGGTCCATCAGGCAGGAAGGCGGCTGCCTGTGAAAAGCTTAGTCATCTCACTTTTTGATAGAGAAGCAAACAAAGTAAATGAAGCAGGAGGAAGAGTTTGTGAGGTCGTCTGTGTAGGTGGGTCAGAGAGTCTGCTACTGATCACTGCAACTTTGTCAGTAAAGACTGTGGCAAAGGTGTCAGCTGTGAGGTTGGTTGCAGGAGGTGGTGGTGGAGGGTTAAGTAATTTGAAAGTGGAGAACAGTTTCCTGGTGTCTGTAGCATTGATGATCTTGTCCTTTTTGTAGGAGCGATGCTGGATGAGAAGGCTGAGCAATGCCTGGAATTGATAGGTCTGAAGGGTCCTTAGTCTTGCGCCATTTTCTCTTGGAGGCTCTGAGGTTAGTATGCATTGAACGAAGAGAGTCGTTTAGCCATGAGTGAGAATGAGTGGATCGAGCTGGTCTGGTGGTCAGAGGACACAGGTGATCCAAGCAGGAGCTCAGAGTAGAGCAGAGTGACTGTGGCTTCATCAACTTGGAGAGAAGAGAAGAGAAGGTGGTAGAAGGCGGAAGCGTAGATGCTACTAACCTGACGTAGCCCACCCATAATACAAATGTTCATACGCATCATGGTCTGGGCATGGTCTTCTAGGGCGTGTTTACATCGATAGAGAGACTATCGGCCAATAAGCGAAGCTGATTAGACGAGCTGTTCAATTGTTTCAAACCAGAACTGAATTCCCTCGTCCCCGCCCTATACCTGTAATCGCGTCAGATTAAAGAACCTCCTAGTAGGGTCATAAACCTCACTTCCGTGACCATCTTCTGGCTAATATGTTTTGACAACTGATTTGGCTTCTATACACCATTTATAAAAAAATTTGCCCCCATGTCCCTCGAAAAAATGCCGGCATTTTTTTCTAGAGGGCCTAATTCAAAATGGCTGCAGGCGTCATCTTGAAAAAGTATTAAAGAAGTATTATTTTTACCAGAGCACCTTCAATTATGTATGAATACATTATTTGTGGTAAATAGACCCTTAGAATTGTGATTCTGACATCATTTTGAGATTTCAACATCATCTTGGCCCTGAAATCCAAGGTAGCCGCCATTTGCTAATTAACGGAGCACAAAATATAAGGAAATTTGACTTTGGCCCATTATATCTCCTCTTTAGTAAGACCAGTCTATAAATTCAATTCAATTCAATTCAATTTTATTTGTATAGCGCACAAATACAGTACATTGTCTCACGGCGCTTTACAGACAGTACGGGAAGCATCCATGAGAATCAGGGGCAAGGAAAAACTCCCTTGCTTTGTAAATAATTTGTTATGTAGGAAGAAACCTTGGGCAGATCCACGCCTCATGGACTCAGCCTACCTGCCTGGGGCCTAATAAAGTATCCGTAAAGTCTACTATATAAAGTCTACTATATAAAGTGGTATATATCATTTTCATCGTTGATCTGTCTCCTTTACAATGAGGTGTGGCTTGCAAGTATAGGGCAATCATGGAATGAGCAACGCAGCCAAACGTGTGAGCAGTGCCAACCAAAAATGTGCCAAAATGGCCTGTTATACTGTTCTGTTGGTATAGCCTTTGCACTCTCCCACAAAACTGAGGACAAGAACAAAAAAACATGTTAGCCATACAGTTTACAATCAGTGTCAGGGCTCTGAGTAGCATGTTTAAGATCCATAATGTTCCCTTAAAGTCTGTAGTGAGAGCCGGTTTTGGTACAGTTGAGCAAATCTTAAACCAGCGGTTCCTTTGTCCAGCAAAAGTGAGGAACGGGTCTTCTTTAGGTGTTGTCTTCTTAAGAAGGCCACTCTATATGCTGGGACACCAACCTCGGGTTGCCCTGTTGCACAGGCCCTATCCTGAAGGAGCAGACGTGCCATCTTTCCACTAGTGTTGCTTCTTAGAGAAACCAACCCAACATTTCCAGAACTCATGCTCAGGTGCTTATTTAGGCACACCACTGACTGGCAGTCACCTGGCAGCATTGAAGCACAAAACAAGACGACTAGCAGCAGAACACCATTAGTGGCCATTTTGGCACATTCTTGGTTGGCACTACTCACACATTTGGCCATGTTGCTCATTCCATGATTACCCAATGTTTACAAGCTATACCTCATTGTATAGTGAGCTATACCTCATTTATCGTTGATTCGGTGACAAATCAACGATAAAAATAATATACAACATGTAATGTGCTAAAGTCATTTTCCTTAGTTTTTGTGCTTAATTTAAATAAATTTATTTTTCAACCAAAAACTTTTTGAGGCAAATTGGGCATAAGAATTACGATTTTGACATCATCATTGCTTTCTGTCTTTAGTTCCTAGTCCTGTGCCTCCTTGCCTCCTGGATTGTGACCATCCAATTCAACCATTCCGTCTGTGGCTGACTGACATGGGATGGTGCTTCAGGGAAGGATGGTGTAGATATGCCAAGTAGTTGGCATGGAGGCAGTGTTGGCATAAGCTATCTTCAAAATGGATGAATGATCATTTCTTTTTCATGCTTCCAGTTCACTGAACAAGCTTCAGCTATGGTGCTACTCTTGTGATCAGCATAAATGATGTCTTGTGAACTTGAATAGTTCCTGTTGGTGGGACGAACAGATAGGGAGTCAGTCTCAATGCTGATGTTGTGACGTATGTTTTCTTGGCTGGGAGGGCCAGCAGTTCAGTTTTGGAGATGGTTTTGTTGGAGATGGTTATCTTTCATCCATGAAGGATATAGCTAGGATATAGCTAGGTATCATTTGCATAGCTGTGGAAGGAAAAGCCATGCAAGTGGATGACTGGGCCTCATGATGTTGCATACAAGGCAAAGAGGAGGGGCCCCAGTACCAAGCCTTGTTAAGGTGGTGTTTCACCGCCTAGCCATGACATGTAGAATGATTGATCGTTCAGTTAGATAGGATTCAAATCAGGAGTGTGCTTTGCCATCAATGCCCATGCTTCTTAATTTGTTAAGAAAAATTCCATGGTTGACAGTATCTAATGCTGTTGATAAGTCAAGTTGGATGAGAACGGAGGATTGACCAGCTTCTCTGACTCCTTTTAGGGCTTCCATTACTTAGAGAAGTGCTGTTTCTGTATAGTGGCCACTTTTGAAGCCAGGTCAGTTGGAATCCAGGAGGCTGTTCTTAGAAGGAAATTATGTGATGTGCTTTGAGATAAGCACTGCTGCAATCGGTATCAGAAGCATCAATGACAACATGTACATGATAGCTTGATTCTGTGCGATCAGCACGACCATGGCAGGCAAGAATGATGGATACTTCCTTGGAGACATAGTCTGACCATGTGTAAGCTGTGCTTCTGGATGGATATGGCCCTTGAATGGTTGCTCTCTCTGCTACACAAAACCTGCTCTTCCAATTCATTTATTTGCATCAAGACCAGCTGAAGACAGCGAGGAAGATGAGAGCGAATATGATGAAAATGATTGTATGCAGAGTAGCGGTGATTCAGATACATATTCAGATACATAGTGGTGATTCAGATTCATATTCTTTCCCAGATGGTGGCCATCTTGCTTTCCAAAACTGATAGTTCCAGTCCTCGATTGTGATTGGTTGAAAACGCGTTCGATGCCATTGTAAATTTGGCATTTAGCACGGCTCCAACCGCATTTCGTTCTAAACTGCTGCGCCATAAAAAAGTGAATGGAGAAGCGCATATGCGTTACTTGGCAACCATTCAGTAAGAGGAAGTATGTTTTTTGGCGGAGGAATTGGTATCAAGGAATAACTTGCTATATTTCTCGTGGTTGTGTGTTTTCCGTTAATGAAACCATTGCCGGTTAACGTGGTAACAGTTTTAGAAGCGCACTAAACCCCTCGAGTCCGGTATAAATGCTGGTTTTAGCATCTAACAACACCCGTGCTAAAACCAGCATTTACACCGGCCTCTCGGGATTTATCGCTTACTTATGGGGTCTGAATGATGTCTTAGACCCCGTTTACACAAACACAGATAACCATAAAGACGCACATGTTTCTCTGCGGTTGCACCTCTCTGTTACACTTATCCGAAGGTGAAGACGGAGAATCTCACGAACTCCGGGCAAGGTGGAGATGTTGGAGAACCCCGTCTTCAGACATATGTGTAACTACCCATAACCGGAGCTCTAGCACCAAAGACAGTTGGAGCAAACGAGAAGCACCTACGTTCGCGCATAGTAGTTCTATTTTCACAAGGGGCACCACCTGGTTTTGAATGATGTCAGGACTTTTACCAATAAATCGTCTTTTTGGAGTTATCAGGTTTTTTGGCATGTATCTCTCATATTCTGTAACAACAACAACAACAACACATTGGATTTCTATAGCGCCTTTCTAGACACCCAAAGCGTTTCACATTTTGAGGGGGACCTCACTGACCACCACCAGTGTGTAGCACCCACCTGGGTGATGCACGGCAGCCATTATGCGCCAGAACGCTCACCACACCTAGCTTGAGGTGGAGAGTGAGGGAATTCTTGAATGAGCCAATTACAGAGAGGGGATGATTAGGGGGCCAGATTGAATGAGCCAGGTTGAGACTTAAGCCAGGACACCGGGAAACTGTTGTAGTGTTTAACATGATTTCAAGACTAATGTTGTAAACTGTTACTGTTGGTATTTCTATCAGATGAAGCTGCCAGGCAGTAAATAGCCTACTAAAATTTCAAGTTGTTAGCGAGCTAACGCTAGCGATCTAGCTAACGTAATGTTTTACATTTATATTTGAGATTTAATTTATTGACAGCCTGTGGGTAACATTACTGAGTTCATTTTAAGTGGACAGAGCAAACATAAACATAGTTTACAGCAATATGTTAGGTTTGAGCAAAGTCCAAAACGACTAGCTTATAGTTAGCATATAGCTATGTTGTCATGGTAACTGCCAAACAAACCCTCTCTGTCTAAAGCTAAAAAGCACACTTGGTTCATACAACATTGTTTTGCAGAGGAGCGATTGAATTGTCATTTGTTGGTTTCATTAATGATCACAGACAATATTATGGCACACATACATTATATCATTCTATAATTTCCTAAGGGAAAATGTTAATGATGTGACGTAATGTGAGACTGCTGCTAATGCAGACCGAAACACTTCACGTTTGTGGCCATCTGCTACGATGTTGCTCCCTTGAAAGATCTTCGATAAAACTGTGACATGGTGGTTAATTGTCACCGCCTTTCTTAGCCGTTTTTGATGTTTGTGTAAATGCGATTGTTTTCTTACTCGGGGGAGGGGAATATACCCGGTTTCTTGAAGACTCGGGGAAGTGTAAACTAAGCATTAATGTCAAAATCATAATCCTGATGCTCAGTTTGCATCAATAATAAATGTCTTCAGTGCGTCATTCTAGGTGCTTGTGAAAGTTGACAAAAGTAGGCCTGATATTAATATATTATAAAGCAGGAAATGGCGGCCAATACATTGGATTTTTCTGGGGAGGACCCCAGACAGGTTGTCCCCCAACATTCAAAACCTGGTGACGCCCCTGACGCAGGACTTCCCAATTTGTGGGCTTCTCATGGGTATTATTTCAAAGAACTTAAATGGACATGTTATAAATGTTATTACCCATTTTTTCAAGTCAGAATGAGGGATAAACTCATTTCAATAATAGAATGTTCAGTTTACTACCATGGAATGTCAGAATGTTCAGGTGTGAAATAAGCCCAATAAACAAACATAATGACTACATCTCTCTGTAAACATTCTAACAGGGGAGATAACATGTTAACACACACACACACATACACAGAGAGAGAGAGAGAGAAAGAGACGCCGGCTAAAACATATCCTCATAGATGGAGGTATAGAAGACTGAGCATTCATGCTTAGTTTACACTACCCCGGGTCTTCGAGAAACCGGTTATCTTCCCCTCCCCCGAGTAAGAAAACAATCACATTTACACAAACATCAAAAACGGCTAAGAAAGGCAGTGACAATTAACCACCACGTCACAGTTTTATCAAAGATCTTTCAAGGGAGCAACATCGTGGCAGATGGCCACAAACGTGAAGTGTTTCGGTCTGCATTAGCAGCAGTGTCACATTAACATCATATCATTTTAATAACATTTCCCCTTAAGAAATTATAGAATGATATTAATGTATGTGTGCCATAATATTGTCTGTGATCATTAATGAAACCAACACATGACAATTCAATCGCTCCTCTGCAAAACAATGTTGTATGAACCAAGTGTGCTTTAGACAGAGAGGGTTTGTTTGGCAGTTACCATGACGACATAGCTATATGCTAACTATAAGCTAGTCGTTTTGGACTTTGCTCAAACCTCACATATTGCAGTAAACTATGTTTACGTTTGCGCTGTCCACTTAAAATGAACTCCGTAATCTTACCCGCAGGCTGTCAATAAATTAAATCTCAAATATAAATGTAAAACATTACGTTAGCTAGATCGCTAGCGTTAGCTCGCTAACAACTTGAAATTTTAGTAGGCTATTTACTGCCTGGCAGCTTCATCTGATAAAAATACCAACAGTAACCGTTTACAACATTAGTCTTGAAATCATGTTGAACACTTACAGAATATGAGAGATACATGCCAAAAAAACATAACTCCAAAAAGACGATTTATTGGTAAAAGTCCTGACATCATTCAAAACCAGGTGATGCCCTTGTGAAAATCTACTACTATGCGCGAACGTAGGTGCTTCTCGTTTGCTCCAACTGTCTTTGGTGCTAGAGCTCCGGTTATGGGTAGTTACACATGTCTGAAGACGGGGTTCTCCGACATCTCCACCTTGCCCGGAGTTCGTGAGATTCTCCGTCTTCACCTTCGGATAAGTGTAACAGAGAGGTGCAACCGCAGAGAAACATGTGCGTCTTTATGGCTATCTGTGTTTGTGTAAACGGGGTCTTAGGCTAACCCCCCCAATGGAAAACCTAAAGTTACGCCCTTGTGTACTACACTCACTTACATGTGCCACCACTGCCTTGTGTGGAGAATAATGTGTCTGTTTCAATGATTTACCCAGTGACCGTAACTTTACTCTCTAAACATCTAAAAGAAATCCCAGAAGAGTCTCCAAAAGTGACGAATTTAAAAAAAAAAGTGTCTGCCTCCCTGAAACAGCGACTTGCACCTACCGATACTAGTAGGGCACGTAATGTTGCATACATAGCCTCATTTTTGGATCCGAGGCACAAACACCTGAGGTTCGCAACAGATGAGATTAGGAGCACTGTGGAGGCTAAGGTCAGGGACATCTTGTCTAGCTCTGAGGACGCTGAAGAGACAGGAGATGCAGTGGAATCAGATGATCATGTACCCACAGAACCACCGGCCAAATATCCACGAAATGACGGCCTGTCTGCGGCAGCAATTGCACTTCTGTTTGGCAAGGATTACGATGAGGAGAGGGCATCATACACAATTGAACTGACTCAGTACTGCCAGGAGATATTCCCACCGCTCCACTCTGACCCCATGATGTGGTGGAAGGCCAACAAACAGAAGTACCCCCGTTTGGCGAAGTTGGCTAGTGCTTCCTTGGGTGTGCCCGCGACGTCGGTGCCATCGGAGCGGGTATTCTCCGCAGCTGGGTTAATTGTCAGTAGACTGCGCACCCGCCTCCTCCCTGACATGTGGACATGTTAATTTTTTTGAACAAAAATTTGCCATAGATCTTTATCTATGACTGCTGTTTAATTATTGTTAGGCCTATTACAATTCCAGCCTATTATTAACCTCACTCACGTCAGATGCAGCGTCCCCTTGAGTGCTGCATCTGACGTGAGTGAGGTTAAAATATTATAGCCATTCAGGCTGTTTCAGTTGCGGAAAGTTTATTTTCTGAACTTTAATATAAGTTATATTGTAGGCTATATCTACAGGCTAAGACAGCTGTTTAATTGTTATTACAATTATAGCCTATTACTGGTAAATATTGTAGCCGCCCAGGCAGTTAACAGGTCGTTTCAGTTGTGCAAAGATGTTTCTGAACTTTGATTTAAGATAGGCCTGTATTGTATAGCGAATCAAAGTCTAATTAAAAAGTAGCCTACTATGCTCACAAGGCTAAAAAAGACTGTTAGCGCTGATTTACATTATGTTACGTTAAACAACAGTGTTTGATTGATAAAGTAAACACTTTGAAGGTTTACGATTCCTCTTTATTTCTTCCCATAGTGTGTGTGTGCGTGTGGCGGGGTCGATTTTCGAATAATGTTCGAATAGTTGTCATCGATTTTCGAATAGTATTTTTACCAAAAATTCCCATCCCTAATATTAACATCAGAGAACAAGGTACAATATTCAATTAATCCATTCTATGTCATCTTTAAATGTCCCTTGAGGTATAAAAATAAATAGTTGAAATGTCCCTTGTGGTATAACAATAACTACTCTAGATCATTTTCGGCCTCATAAATCAATTTATGTACCGCAAATTTTATTTAAGATTTCTTTGAATTTGGCAATCTCTCGAACATTGGCATAATACTTTTGTCGTCTTTATCACAACTAGAAGTGGAGGGAGGAGGGGGAGGGGAAGAAGTAGCACTGTTTGCTGAGTCAAGCTTGCTTAAGAACGAGCGCTCAAAAAGAGTCATCGGTGGCTCTTTTCTTTTGAGCATTTGAGGCTTTGCCTTTCTTCCTCCTGGTACCACCTTAGAGGGCTCTGCCTCAGTAGGCTCATCAATCTCCTCTGGGAGGGTGAAGGAAGATGGGGAAGATGGTGGGGTGGGGTCAGGCTGGGCGGGGATGTGGTGCAGAAGGTTGATGGGAGGTGGACCAGTGTAGGTGAGGTTGATGGGAGGTGGACCAGAGGAGATGAAGGTGGTAGGAGGTGGACCAGAGAAGATGAAGGTGGTGGTAGGAGGAACAGAGGAGGTGAGGGTGGTGGGAGGTGGACCAGAGGAGATGAAGGTGGTGGGAGGAGGAACAGAGGAGGTGAGGCCAGCTGCTGGGGTGGTGGGAGGTTGCCGTCTTGGTAGATTTGAAGACGTATTTCGTCCCTCTAAGAAAGGGGCCAGAAACCCCATGACCGTCATGAACCTCCATTTATTTGATTTTGGGGACCCTGGAGCGCAACTGCGTTTAAATTCCCTGTCTTGTTTCCTCTTCTTTATGTACACATCTCGGAGTGACTTCCACCTCTCCCTGCACTTTTTCTCTGATAAATAAAAAGAAAATGTATGATAAACATATAGTCACATCTTTATCTATTGATCTATCTTTAGCTGTCTATATATCTATCTGTCTATGTTGCTATCTATATGTCAATCTATCCATCCATCTACCTAACCATCTGTCTGCCTATCAATCTATCTACCTCAATAAATTTATTTATCTATCATCTCTTTAAACAATGCTGCAGACTCCAAATGAGTCAAAAGGAATGACTGACATTAATAATCTTATCATGTCAGATTGTTTCATTCCAGTTGAGTTTATCAGGGAATCAGAAGATAAAATAGTACATCCCAAAGGAAAATCAAAATTGTTCTCCCTGCCTTCTCTAAGCACCTTAAGTCCCTGTCGTCTGTGTCATTACAGTTTTTCTCAATTGGTTTGGCTCATTTCTTGAAACTGAGATTACATTCTCAAAATAACATGGACAAATCTCCAAACTATCCTTCAGTTGTTCAAAACAGAGTTGTATTTCTCATTGCTTTCATCAAAGTTAAATTGCATTAGTACATGTCTCTATTTTCTTAGTGCATTTTGAAAATGATTAAGTTTGAGTAGTCTACATTTAGCACATTTACCAATTGATTAGATCTTGTTGATCTCAACTGAGAAGTAAATTTTCAGTCTGATGGCTTTTCTCTCCAAAATATGTCAGCATGATTTCATTGTATAAGTCATCAAATGCATAATGGTCTGTTCAATTGTCAAAATTAGTCTAGAGTAGAGTACCTTGAATACTATACGAATCTCTTGAAATACTGTACCCTAAATATAATTTTCCTTACTTGTTTTGTTCATTCGTTTATTTTGCAAGACTGTGCACTCAAAATATACATTTTCCTTTTATTTTGGTGTATTAAAATACTTTTATCATGAGAATAGTTTTTTCACAATTGCTATAACAAATTTCTCTAAACTTTTCATCATTTTCTTCAAACAGTGTCGATGAAGGACAGGCTAAGAGACATGTTGGAAATGAGTGTTATTTCAATGGTCCTCTGCCACATGAGAACATCTAAACATTTTCACTTGTAGTGCTCACACAATGCAAAAGAGATGATGCATTTTGGGGTCACTGACTATTTGAATGAGAAAGAAACTTCATTTTGGCACATGGGTGAACTGTTTTGGGAGAGATATGAGCTTTTGCTGGTGATCCATGGTGTTTTGCTGAACCATCCAATTTAGTTTAGCAAAAAGCACTAAGAGTGTGGAAAACGTCCAGTCCAGTTTCGAGAAATGTGCTCGGCAGTTGAGAAGGATCTTTGCAGTTTGGGTGCCACTGACTCTTTACATGAGAAAGAAATGAAGTCGGAAGCATGGGTGAACAGTTTTGGGAGAGATATGTGATTTTGCAGGTTAGCTATGGTGTGCAGAATTGTAAGAGTGTTATGCCAAATGATCTTAGAGTTTAGAGAATGTAATTTCTATTTCAAGAAATGAGCCAAACCAATTGAGAAAAACTGTAAAAGCATTTTATTACGACGCACGTGTGTGCATGTGTGTGGTATTTCGCTAGCTACCTAGGCTAGTTTCATTTAATGGTTCATGTCATGGTACGAACTCGGCATAAAAACACTTTCTATACATTCAAACCACCATCTTCTGCCACAATCGTCGCAACCTTGCACCAACAATCATCCCTCGTGGATGAATATCTGTATGTTGACAGCGATGGATCGTAGAGTGCTGGAAATCCGGACACTGCGATTATTAGCTTGTCCTCCATCTTTGATTTGGTTCAGGAGAGTGGAGAGGTGATGCTATTTTCACGTCACCTCCCAGTCGCTGTTTCTATTGGATAATAATGTTGCGTCCAACGGATTCATTTGCATATTGTTCAGCCAAGCCCAACTTCTTGACGTGACGGAGGCAAGAAACAAACGCGCGACCTCCCCAAAATGCTTTGCGGGACGATTTGGCGTGCTCCATTGAAAATGAACTGAAATCGCGATGCCAGTTATACTTGACATGACCAGTGGATCTCCGCTGTATGTCTAGCAGAGTCAGAAATTAACCTTTTTGAGTTTCAGCAAAATAGATGTGATACACTGTATACATATTAATATATTTTAGGGAGGCTCTGGGTGGTTTTATGTTACAGCTGTATAGCTAGATTTCTTTGCACACGGCATTTGCGGTCGGACTTGACACGGTCTGCACTAGGCCAATTTCCTGGTAAAGGAATTGCGTCTCTATGACAACAAGATCCAGCAGCATTTCCGGCTCCCCAAGGAGCAATTTGATGACCTCGTCATGTGGACCGATTCCCGGAACACCAGACGAGACACATGCGCTCCTATATTGGACCAGCTGAGCGTCTCACCATTTGACAATTTTTTTTCGCATGTATTCACACACTATATATCATCAGTGGAGATTGATATGCAGAGTTAATAGTAATCATGCACATTTTTATAGCGCTTTTTTAAAATGTCATGAATTGTGATGTGATATTGTGAATGTTTTTTGATTGTTTGTCCTCCCAGATACCTTTCTACTGGTGACCCCTTTAAGATCAGTTTTAGTTGTAAAACCGATGGGACGCTCCACAGTGGCCAACATAGTTGGAGAAGTCGCCCAATACATCTGGCACTGTCTGGTGCACGATTTCATGCCGGGGTCCTCTAAGGAGGACTGGAAAGCCACCGTGGAGGATTTTCTCTACAAATGGAATTTCCCCAACTGCATACTGTAGATTCTGTTGTTGAAGTTCTCTGTACTTCAACAACAAGCATACCTTCTCCGTAGTGTCCACTTGATATTGATGCAGACTACCTGTTCCGGATGGTTGATGATGGTGGGTATGGACGGATGTTACGACCGGCTCAAGCCGCAACATAAATGAGGCAAAGACACGGATTCAAAAATAGAATTAGATTTTATTTTAAAGTAGAAAAATGTCTAGGGGTTGAAAGTATGAAAAGTGTGTGTGTGTGTGTGTGTGTGTGTGTGTGTGTGTGTGTGTGTGTGAAAATCCAAAATGCAGGGAATGAGAGAGAGAAAGAGGAGGAGTCCCAAGTCGTCTTTATAGACAGGTCACCTGCCGCCAGGTGAGACACCAAACGAGGCCTAACTAGTGCCATCCCCACAACCACGGCACTGCCGGGCTGTTGGGGGCAGCACAGAGGGACGTAACACCTCCTTTCCCAAAAGAGACTCTGCAGAACAGAGTCTCAAGCTGAACAAAAGCGGTCACTCTGGTCACTCCCGTCCAAATACCACTATCCAGTCCTCTGTAACCTCTGGAAGTACCTCAACAGGAAGTGCAACTGGGTCTGTGAGAACACACTGGTCAGACATGACAGAACTCGACATAGCAGAAAGGCTAGGAAGTACATTTGAGCTAGCTAGGTCATTACCTATAATAAAGGTCACACCAGGCACAGGGAATGAATCGCAAACACCAACCACCACATCACCAGTCACAAGATCAGACTGGAGATGGATGTTGTGCAAGGGAACCTCAGCAAGACCCATCTCAAAACCTCTCACAAGTACACTCTTACCAGTCGCAGTATGAGAACTGAGTGGTAGAAGACCTTTAAGAATCAAGGACTGATTTGCCCCTGTATCACGCAACATACATACTTGCACATCCTCACCACCTGGAGACAAAGACACAGTCCCATGAGTTAGGAAAGGCAGATACTCAGCACTGCACTCAGCTTGAAAAGTCTGACATCCAGAGGTCACCACAGAACGAGCATCACTACTTGGTTGCACATCTACAGATGGAGAAGCATTGATTAGTGCAATAATTTTGACATGCTCACTCTTCTTGTACAGAGTACACTCACTGATTTTGTGGCCTGGTTTCCTACAAAAGAAACAGATAATGTCAGACTTCTTTGATGGAGAACGTTTCTGACCAGATTGCGGAGATGTAAAGAAACCTTTGCCAGCCTGAGGAGACGGGGTGGTGGAACACTCCGGACCTGCCTGAAAAGGAGATGAAGAATGTGAACTGGAACCATTATTAGTGGCACAAGAACTCCACTTGTATTGAGATGAATTATGAAATCTCTCCTGCTCACTGTTGTCCCTATACACAAAAGAACCTCTATGTGTTAAGATGTATTCATCAGCCAAGACCGCTGCATTGGCTAGGGTAGTCACTTTTTGTTCATTTAAATAGGTGGCAACAGAAGCAGGAGCACAATTCTTGAACTCTTCCAAGAGCATCAGCTCCTTTAACTGATCGAAAGTGCGGGCCTTCTGGGACAGACACCAGCGATTAAACAGTCTCCTTTTCTCGCGCAAACTCCACGAATGTGTAGCTTGAAGGCTTTCTGAAGTTTCGGAAACGTTGCCGATAAGCTTCAGGTACAAGCTGGTACACGTGCAATATGGCATTTTTGACAGTATTATATTGTGCACACTGCTCTGGACTCAAAGCTGTAAAAACCTCTTGTGCTTTACCCGTTAGAACACATTGCAGCAACAAAGTCCACACATGCTCGGGCCATCCAAGAGTAGTGGCTACTCGCTCAAAATGTGCAAAATATTTGTCCAACTCCTTATCAGAGAAAGGAGGGACTAGCCTAATGTTCTTAGCAACATCAAAAGAAGGTTGAGACGATAAAGGAGGGTGTTGAAGTGCAGCTGGAGATGCAGTTCTACCACTAAAAGGTGAATCAGCCCGTTTCACTTCCAGCTCAAGCTTTAACCTTTTAAGCTCTAACTCTTTCAAGGCAACCTGTTTTTCCCATTCTCTCTCTTTTAATGCCATCTCTTTTTCCTTAATTACCAACATTGCTTCTGCTGTATCTATTTCAGAGGCTTCCTCTGTTTCTTTAATTTGCATTACCCCTTTCCCAGCTAATTGTGATCGAATCACCTGGAGTACAGTCTTTAAGCTTTTTGTCACTACTAGTCAATGTAATTTCATAATGCTGTGCAACCTCATAAAGCTGGTCTTTACTCAGTTCCTCAAGCAAGTCTAAAGAGGGCTCACTAATAAACTGTTCAACAGCAGACGTCATGATTGAAGTTATTTATCAGCCAAAACTCACAAACAAATATAACAGGCTACAATCAATGTGTAGCCCAGAACAAACTCAAACTACAATAAATCAACTTTTAAACACTTACCATTTAAATCACTTCATGCACTCAGCAAAGGGCAAGTGAACACTAAACACTAGACAATGAACTAAACATAGGCTAATCACAAAAGCCACCACACTTGTGAAATTTTACAAGCTCACTAAGGGAACTACACAGTCACTTAAATTAGACCACCCAAGTCTCAAACAATATTTAAATGCCAAGCTAAAGATAACTCTAGATAGGCTACCAACAGCGTCACAAACGCAACACATTTGTGGCACGTCAAAACCAGACAGTACTTTGCAACATTGTCAGTCCAAACACCAACAATGTAACAAATAAGGCTACTGGCAACAAGTAACAATTACAGCCTCTTAATGTTACTATCAGTCACTTTCTCCACTGGAAGATGATCACAACAATAATTGAAAGGTTATTGTTAAACTATGATCAAAAAAAGAGCCAACGATATGAAAGGAAATTACGTTAGCGCAATTCCAGTGAACTGATGCAGGCCGTAGGCTACAAAAGGCCTCAATACACACTTGGCTTTCAAAGTAACAAAATAAGATTAACAAAACAAAAATGCTCTCTCTCTCTCTAAACAATCTTGGTGGGGGAAAAGAAACTCTACTCACCACGGTATGAAGTCTTCACACTCCAGTCCTTTAAATTAAACTAACTTCACCTAATCCTCACGCTTCGGGAATGTGCCGGGCTTGAGGTGTGATTGCTCTCAGATGAGTGCAACCGTATCCACGAACCCCTGACAGGAATCTTGGCTTTCAAAGTAACAAAATAAGATTAACAACAAAACAAAAATGCTCTCGCTCTCTAAACAATCTTGGTGGGGGAAAAGAAACTCTACTCACCACGGTATGAAGTCTTCACACTCCAGTCCTTTAAATTAAACTAACTTCACCTAATCCTCACGCTTCGGGAACGTGCCGGGCTTGAGGTGTGATTGCTCTCAGATGAGTGCAACCGTATCCACGAACCCCTGACAGGAATCTTTATATTCCCACCCAGAGTTGTTCCCAACGACGAAAAGGCAAAATACAAACACGAAAACAAATCAAACCGCAAAACAACAAACCAGTTCCCGTAGGAAGGATCCAAGATCCAGCTGGGACACTGCTTCCAACACTGGAGTGCTCAGATTAACGAAACTGCAAGTAGAGGGGGAAAAAAAACTTATGACTGAACTGTGCACAACGCAACCCACGCTTCTTTTCAAAAATGACTTGGTCTACAAAAATTATCCCGGAGAGCACCCACTTATGTTACGACCAGCTCAAGCCGCAACATAAATGAGGCAAAGACACGGATTCAAAAATAGAATTAGATTTTATTTTAAAATAGAAAAATGTCTAGGGGTTGAAAGTATGAAAAATGTGTGTGAGCTGGGTGCGTGTGTGTGTGTGTGTGTGTGTGTTCAGTGTGAAAATCCAAAATGCAGGGAATGAGAGAGAAAGAGGAGGAGTCCCAAGTCGTCTTTATAGACAGGTCACCTGCCGCCAGGTGAGACACCAAACGAGGCCTAACTAGTGCCATCCCCACAACCACGGCACTACGGCCCAATCTCAATTCACCCCTTGGCCCTACCCCTTACCCCTACCCCTCCGTTTTGCGCGTTCACGTGTAGGGGTAGGGCTATCCCAATACTCGTTAAGGCAGAGGGGTAGGGGTAAGGGGGAGGGCTATGTAGCCCTCGAAACGTAGGGGTACGGACAGGCATACTCCGTTTGGAGGGGTACGAGATATTTCCCAGAATACAACGCGATTACCTGGCAACGCGAAACATTTTACAATGGCGGCGCCCGACAAGAGAAGAACACAAATGTAAGTAGCATTTTTTTTGCCATAATTTAACTGTTTTAACCGTTTTAGATTGTGATAACTGATCTATTGTGTGAGGTTACGATGGTGGCAATGTGTAGTTGTTTCTGATATAAACGCCGTATGGGGAAAATCGCCGTTATTTACGTTGGAGTAATCAGTCACTGCACGCGAAAATGCCGTGTTGTCTCTTTAGAAATTGTATTTATTTGTATTTTTCTATAATGGATAAAAGTGCATGCTATAATGTCATGTCGTGTCTTGTTCCCCCAGAACAATGCTGAGCCCAGCAACTCCGATGTGCCATGCACCTTCCTTGATCCTGCTCCGGTCACCTCCATCTCGTTCTTGATGATTGCACTGTTGCCCGTTTATGTTCATATTGTTAATTGACTGCACTGTTATTTGCACTATTTCTGAAAATAAGCTGCCTTACGAGTCTGTAGTGTGAGTAATGTAATAAAAGAAATTAGCCTAAGGACAAAAGGTTTATGAGCATGATTAACGTTATCACATCAACATCATATGAACGACAGGAACGGATATTGGTAAGATATTTATTATACAAGGGATAAGAAAAAAATGGGGACCGTACATTCACAAACAAAACATCTTAACAGATCATTTTAAAATATGTCAGGCATGTTTAAGCATCTTAGAACAGGCATGTTGTGGTCCAGTCGGCAATAATTTGTAGGATGACCCGGCGTCTGCTGGAAAGAAAAAACATGGAAAGATCAGGCTTTCATCCTCCCAAACCAACACATCGATGGCACACACAATGCAGTGCATTTATTTACCTCATCAAATCTGAACCTGGTACAAAGAAAACCGCTTCAAAAACGCGTGAGCTGCATGTTTATCACAAACGGAACAAGGCGAGTAACGTTAACGTTAACAAAGGCTACGCGTTAACGTTAGCTTATGCTTTCAGATAGGTTAGCCAGGTTACGATACTACTCCAATCAATAAATCAGCAAATCCAACGACACAAGCAAATTGTTTCTATATTGCACGATATCACAAATGTACAGTTACAAGCAGTTTCAAACACACACACACATTATGATATCCACACACGCTTTACATGCGTTATTTGCATTAATCTACATACCGTAAGAAGCTCCAGCAATCCCAGATGTCGAAGACGCCTTCGCATGATGGTATTCCTTCTATTCGATTCAAATATCTGGGTCAGTGACGTGACGCCTACATTTTTCCTTCCAGGAGCCATTAATTTCATATTTTTGTAAAATAATTGTGTAATCTTGTTTAAATGCATTTATCCCGCATCACTCTTCTAAATACAAGTCATATTTGTGTGAAAAATTTAAAACTGGCTGACTTTTATAGTGATAAAGGGGTAAAATGTCCTTCGGTAAAACGGCATTCGCTTTATGTCAATAAAGACAAAGGCAATTAAAATTATGAAAAATATTTCTAAATCATAAAATTTTGTCTTTGGCATATTTTCTCAAGTCTGTAGATAAACATTGCAAAGTATTTGCAAGATACATCATTTAAAAGCATTATTAATATTTAAAACACTTTGTTCCGCAAAGACACATTTCCCCAAATGTCATTCAGTAAAACAAAGATAAGAAGCCATTTTAAACTGTAGACTCATGGCTCAAGTCATGTGGCATGGGATGTCATCATTCAGAGGACCCCTGAAGACCACCCAAGCTGGAGGAAAGTTTAAAATTTTGCTCCTAAATATAAGTTAATTTCACATTTTGTAAGCGTTGTACCTTGTGTCACAGATTTGAGTGTCATTTGGTGAAACATGTATTTATGTGTTTATAAAGTTTGTGATTTTTTAAAAATGCATTTAAATATGAAATTTGAAGTTCAATAGCCAAGGTCAAAGTCAATGTTGATAATAGGTGGCCATCATCTGCCTGTTAGTAATGAAAAAATAATGAAAAAATAAGAAATTTGTCACTCGGCAAAACGAAATGGCATGCTGTTTTCCTGAATGACATGCATTTAACTGAATTAGAAGTTGAGCATTGGCCGTCATATCTCCGCATTGCTTTGACACATCAACTCCAAAGTTGGCCAGTATACTTGGGACCCTTTCCTGAGGGGCCCAACCAATGGTGACCTTGACCTTTGACCTTTGCTTATATCTTTGACCTTTGTTTATATCTTAACAACTTAATTTGCTTAAATCTCAACAACTCTCATGTATTTAAACCATATTTCTTACTTGGACTCTTTGACCCAATTCTGAGAATACACCAATATGATGACCTTTGACCTCTAGGGGGTATCATATTGGATTCTTTTTATCAAAAGTTAGACTAGGCCTAATTTATCCTAGGTCATACATTTTGACCATTCTTAAAAAAATGGGCAGAAAATGGGCAGAAATGGTCTGTAGACCATTCCTAATAAAAGTTAGTTATTGATGTTTGCAAATTCCAAAGCATTCACCCAATGCAGCCAATCAACAAAATAGGAAGTGTTCCCTACAAACAGGAAGTAAACAGGAAGTAAGCTTATATCTCAGCAACGCTTCCATACATCAACTTCAAAGTTGGTATTTGGACTTTAGAAGTCATCCTGAGGAGGATACAATTAATTGCTTGACTTGACCTATGGGGGGCGCTATAATTTGCTTACATAGCTCGTATACAGTAAGTGATGCATTGGCAAATTGCATCGAAACTTGGTAAATAGATGAAAGACCTCCTTCTAAGGACGCTTACAAGTTTGGTTATGTTTGACCACTAACAGGCACTAACTGTGCTGCTTGCAGCTAAATTTAGGCCTAATACATAAGTTAGCTGCCTGAACCATATGCAAAGTTTATTAAAAATGCTCCAACTCAGCATTGCTAGTTGTAACACATACTTCTTTTTTAACAGATGCCTCTTTCCAACAAACAGAGGGGTGCACGTTTCTGTGCAAATATACTATAAGGGCAGCTGTTTCAGTGCAGCTATGGAAGAGCGTAATCTAAAGCTTATTAAAATTTAGACCAAAGATTTAAGACAACATGAGGCAACTGCAGTGGTGTGAATCAAAGTTTTCATGTAGTTGCAAGTAGTTACAAGCCGCTAAACATTCAACATGTCAAATCACAGTTTCAAGGTTGCATAATGTCTTTCTTTGGAAACTGTGATGAACCTCACACCAGTGTCTGAAACTGGAATCAGTATTTTTTTCTCAATTAAAAGTTCACTTAAGAAGCCTTTTGTATCTAATGCTAAGCAGTATCACATACTAACTGATTCAACTGGTGTCTGATTGGGAAATGCGCCATATAATGACAGCTGTAAGGGGATTTTACAATTTACAACTTTACAAACAAATGATAATGCAAGTTATGATTTGAAGATCAATAGTCACATTCCTCATTCTTGAACCTCTTTAGATGTGGAATTAGCCTATATCAGTGCACAAGTTCAAAAGTCAAATAGAAAACTGAATCAAAGCAGTCTTGTCATTTGGTAAAACAAAATGTCATATGGTAAAACGGGGAAATTATTCAAAATTGAATACAAAATCTATAACATATTGTAATAATTCAAATACACAACAAAATTACTGTATGAAGTGTTATATTATATGAAGTTTTACATAATTTGGCAGCATTTTTTACTTTTTATAGGAATAATGCTGAAAAAATGTTGACAGATGGGGCGCTTTATCTTTAAAAGACAAAATTTTATATAAATGCTTTAATAATATGGATATTTTTTTGCTAGCCATAAATTCAGTATACATCAACATCTTCATTATGGATTTTTTTGTGATTGGGTCATTAATGCTGATTTTAATATCTATGGAAAACAATCTGTTTTACCGAATGACATTTTTATGGTGTAAATACAATTAATTGCAATAAAAAGACAAAAATTAATATATTTTTGAGTGGGCACATACTAAATCAAAAAGTTAACATCTTAAAGTATTCAAAAAATGTTGAAATTGACTTGCTGTTCCATTTTTATTTTTTTTGAGGTTTTGGAAACCTAAAACGTCACTGACCCATCTGTAAAAATACCCGAATCGCCCAGGACAGCGCTACAATACGGCAGCAGGCATGTTTGTTTATTTCTGGCTGATGTAGCTGTCGCTTTTGGTTACGTTACCAACTGACGGCGAGGACCTATGACGTACGTGACTGTGAAGTGTTATCCCAATTCATAGGGGTACAATTTCAAGCCCTACCCCTTACAGCTCCGTTTGAAAGGCCGAGGGGGTAGGGGTAAGGGGTAGGGGTAGAAAAATAGAATTGAGATTGGGCCTACCACTGCCGGGCTGTTGGGGGCAGCACAGAGGGACGTAACAACGGAACAGTGATAGTGAGACCCTGAACAACTAGCAGGACTTGGTGTGATCTCCATCATTGGCACCCTGAGATGAAGATAATCTTCTCCGCCGTCACCCAGCATTGTCAATGGAGGTCCACAGACCCGAGGAAGATTGACAGGTCCTGGTCCAGGTTGTGT
The DNA here is from genome assembly GCA_027497455.2 of Sardinella longiceps. Classification (NCBI taxonomy): domain Eukaryota; kingdom Metazoa; phylum Chordata; class Actinopteri; order Clupeiformes; family Clupeidae; genus Sardinella; species Sardinella longiceps. Next base: position 171,004 of record JAODXP020000185.1, read on the forward strand.
ATTCTTCATCTTGTGGGGAGTTATGGGAGATAATTAAGCGCTGACTTTTTTATTGGGGATCCCCACCCCCTTTAAGTTTTCTCCCACCTCCTGGGGAAATATTCAATGGGCTACTATACAGCTACTTGACCTACTCCCAGTCAACCTTAACAAAGGCCACAGCTGAAATGTTGGTTAAAAAAAAAAGACCGCAGTGTGTACAAAATTTTTCATGTAGAGTTAATTGCGCCTAGTTGCACCTCAAAGAGTGTGCACTCTAACGTATTTCACTATCCTACTCCCTGTCACAAACATTAACCATGGCCTCCTCACAGTCATATACATCAGAAACCAGCGGTCGTCACGTTTTGAAACGTTTGACAGTTCCCATTCATCCCTATGGATGACGTATTAAACGTTTTGTAACGTTATATCATCTCGGAAATGCCACTGTTGTCTTCCAGGCGACTGTGGGCGGAGTTGAGGAAGACATTGAGCTCAAGTCATTGGAGGCCAAGATTGAGTTTGTTTACATTTACAGTAGTTGCACTATTTTTTTTAGAAGGCCCCCTGGCTGCAATGAGCCCTCAAGTTCACAGTTTCTCAAAACACTAGCGGGTGGCAAGCTGTCAATTTCAGGATAAATCAGGTGTTTTAAAAGAACTGATGTTGGCACAATATAAAATGTTTAATTTGAAAGACCAACAGATCATTTAAAAGCTGTCTTGGTTTGGCCACATCTGTGAATATTTACTGAACATGTCCCTGGATTGGCCCTGGGGTTAAAATAATGAAAATATTACAACTTGTTTTCATGTTCATTGCATTACTTATGATTTTATTGTTTGTGTATCATAACAACACTAAGTAAAAAAAAAATGTGCTGATTCACACTAAGCATATTCACATAAGCACAATAAGTTGAAATCACTGTAACCACATGTGGAGTGTACTCCATTGAGACCTTAGAGATTAGGAGTTTCTACAGCTTGATTGCCTAATGAACTGCTAGCTCTCTGTCTATTGTAATGCAAAAACAGGCTGATAACTATACAAAAAACATTTGAGTTGTCCATTGACATTTAATTTAGTGTGGTTTTCTTTAATATAAGAGGTATGTGTATTATATCTCCCTTAAATGGTTTCATGGGTCCTTAAGTAAAATACTAAATTATTTAGTTAGGCATCAATTAAAAATAAAGAAACATAAACTGAATTTCTGCCACTGTGCATTGTACTCTTACACCAGATCAGATTTCCATTTTCATTATCAAAGATGACTCAATACAGTTACAGTTAGAAAGTAGGTCTAGATAAAGTAAATAATATGAAATATGCACATAACACACCCTGCCTGGCCAAGGCCTGAGCATGTTGTCACCTTGACCATAGAATGACACTATTTTCTTCAGAATTTGAAAGAACACAAGGGTCAGTATGGGAAGGTGACAACATGCTCAGACCTAGGCCAGGTAGGGTGTGTTAAGTTTAATATACACATTAACATACCCATACTGGCCCTTGTGTTCTTACAAATTTTAAAAGACAATAGTATCATTCTATGGTCAAATGAGGTGGAGGTTGGGGGGGCGGGGGGTAGTTCACGTGACCAGTAAATGGACCAGGAATTCTAGTCCTGATAAACATATTTGAACTAACATATTACTTAGGCCTACACATCAGAAAAAAAATCCTAACATTGACATTCCTTACATACTTTGAATTAAAACAACACTTGTACTGTATCTGCACATGTTCATATGTTTTCATAGTGGTCTCAGTGTGAGAGAGCATAGTGTGAAACAGCAGGGGACACGTGTTGAAGAAATAAGACACTATACAATACACAAAAGAAGGTGCAAATAGAAGTTTGCAAAAAAATTAAATAAAAAAAGTGACTGTCCCAAACAACTCCTGAGTACTGAATTATTTGCCCTATAGGGCAACCTTAGGGTTTTAGGTACTTGGTAACAACTCTCCTCACTCGCTTTCCACCTGCATCATTGCAGTCTGTGACATACTTGTTTGTCTGTGTGGGGGGCTGCAGGTCTCTTTCAGCCAGCATAGATTGTTTCTCTGCATGCTGATCCACAGCATGGTTATGGATCTCGCAGTAGTTATGAAGGACAAAGCATGCATAAATCACACTGGGTAGATCTTGCATGTTTATGTCCATCGGACGCCGCAGGGCTGCAAACCTAGCCTTGAGCCGTGCAAATGCACGTTCAATAACCTTGTGAGCTTTGGACAAACAAACTCCAAAATGCTTTTCTGATGGAGTAGAGCCTCCATTTGAGTACTCCTTCATCAGGTAAGGGAGAAGGGGGTAAGCCAGGTCCCCCAAGAGAAAGATAGGGATGGACTCCTCTTCTTCCACTATCTGCTTGTCCAGTGAAGGGATTCTCCCAGTCTTGAAGTATGTGTTGACTTTGGAGTTGTCAAAGACAAACGCATCATGAACACTTCCAGGCCATTTTATGACCACATCCATGAATCTGTTAAGCAGGTAAAATGTAGCATCTTTCATTCTCAAATTCGTCACAAATACAAAACAAACACAGAGAAAAATACATGGGATTAACAGATTCAATAATTTCCTATATCCATAGATACTTGTAAAACAGTAAAATAAAGTTTGTACGTCTGTGTCAAGGAGGGAGAGTGTGTAGACCTGTGTGTATATGTATGAATGAGTGTGTGCGTGTGTGTTTGTAGCCCATGTGTAAGACCTACCTGTACTTGTGGTCGCACGCAGCTTGGACATTGAGGGAAAACTTGTTCTTTTTGTTCAGGTAGTCCATTGATCTGACAGACGGCTGTTTTATTTCTATATGTGTCCCGTCTACTGCTCCCAAACACTGGGGCATTCCGTGATCCTGCAGAAATCCGGACACTAGCTCCTCTGCCTCAGGCACAGTAAATGGCAGCTTGATATATTTAGGTCCGAGGTGAACAGTTATGGCATGGCATGTTTGCCTGATTACGACAGACACAGTTGACCGCGATAAACCAAATGCATTTGCCGTTTTACTTAACCGTCCCTCGTCTCTTAAATAATACAACGTGCAAGCTACTTTCTTCATAACTGGAACAGGCGCCCTCATGTTGGTTGTTGCACCCTCGATGTAAGGACGGATTTCCTCACTCAGGGCAAGGAGAGATTGTTTGGACATGCGAAAATTCACAAGCCATGCTCGGTCGTCAACTTCTCCATTAATGAATCTGTCCCACCACTGAGATGTCCTCCTTCGCGACCACATCAATCTAGTTCGCCTCCGCTGTATTGGTGTATCAAGAATTTGTTGAATGTAGTTCATTCTTCTTCTTTGTTCTCTACCACTTTCGATGAGGTTTCTTGTCAATTGCTGAAATGACTCTTGCATGTAAATAAGAGCGGCTAAATCGTCTGGAAGGTCCGTCGCCATGCTGATGTTTCGTGCGAAAGCGTGCACTTTCAAAAAACATCCGGTTGTAGGCAACTGCAACGAGAGGTGCACGGCGCGCGCGATTGATGAGCTTCCTTTTTCCCTTTACGCTGACAAACAAAAGTCTGACGTAGTCGCTAGGTTACCGTGCATAGTCACGTAACTTACGCAAGTAAGACAACTGGATGTACGGCAAGCGAAATGGTTCAAAAAGGATCATCTTCACACGCGGAGGACCAACTCGAGGCTTATGTTGTCTTTTATGTTTGAACTTAGATGAAACAGCCTACATACACTATTACGCTTAGAACACATTTATTTTTATTTTATTTTTTTTAAATGCAAAATGTCTTTGTGTTGTTCATTTGATTTTGAAAACCAATTAATAGCCTCAATTATTTTAGATTTGTCCAAAGAGAAAACACTCACTCTCTCTCTCTCTCTCTCTCTCTCACACACACACACACACACACACACACACACAAATAGAAACACTGAAATTTTATTGGCAACCATGTAGCAAATGTGACACACAGGGGTGTGTCTTGAGCCCCTTTTCTCATCACCTTACATAATATCTGTTGCAGCCCCATAGTTTTACAGTAGGCCTACATACGAGGCCTACTCTGATGACACTCCTTACTGACAATAACTCAAACACAGCATGTAAAGACTCCATCTCTCACCTCACACACTGGTGTACAGACAACTATTTGCACCTAAATATAAATAAAACCAAGGAACTGACTAACCCCAGAGCAACAATAAACATGAACCACCCACCCCATCTTATCAATAAACTTGTTGAAATGCTAGACTGTTGTAAATATATCTCCTTATAAGTCTCACCCTGGGCAACAAACTGAACTTTGACCAACACATCACCAACATTCAATTTCAATTTATTTTGTAGAGCGCTAAAATACAATACATTGTCTCGCGGTGCTTTACATTCATAAGTGCAGCCAGCAGACAATCTCAGCCATTCACAAACTCAAAGCACTCTCAGTCAACCTTTGCCATTTATTGTCACAAGACAAGAGCATATTACTACCAATTCTGCTTGCACAATGCTTCATCAACATAAGATCCACCACCAATAGAAATAGGCTCACACGCATCACCCACATGGCCTCCCAGTACCTCAGACCGCAACAACAAGGCTACCAACAACAGCACAGTCTAATAGAGCACATGACATAAACCACCCTCTCCATCCATACTTCATGCTGCTCCCATCCGGTCACTGTCATACAAAAAGCTGTGCTATGGGAAAAGCTTTGTCCCATCTGCCTACAACTCTGCATTACGGACCCAGCAACAACTGAAAAGCAACAACTGAAAACAGCACCATTTGTCAGAATTTCAATCTTAATCATTATATTTCATTCTGAAAACAAGGCTTAATGTCATCTTGAGCGAACTTTGATATGTATGGTGGTGTTTAAATGTGTATTTTTCTGTCTGTGAGGCACTGCATTGTATTGACAGGAGTAACAAATATCCTATATGACCCAATATGGACTAATAAATGCTATTCTATTCTACATTACTACCTGAACCAAAGAACACACGTACCAAAGAAGTTTTATCATGTCTAGATTAAGAACACAGGCAGACCACCCGGAAGTCAACGAGAGGTAGAGGTCACAGAACAGCTTGCTGGTGCCTGCCTACTGTTGACCCGCCCTCCAATTCCAGAATCTAATGAGGCCGTAGGTGAGAGTCAGGTACATTGATATCGTAGCCCAACCGGCTACAGGAATTTGTACTCTATCCGGATTCGATGCAACTAGTGTTATTAGGCCATACAATACATGCAGTTTCGGTGTGGCGCACAGAGTTGTAGAAAGACCCCGCGCCCCTCGTTTTTTTTTTTTCTTTTTCAAACTTGCCACATTGAACATGGATAACAACTATCCATGTCTGGGGGTTGTCAATCAAGTTCTCAACTTTAAACATTTTAAACTGTGCCTTACAGCTTTGGTATCCAGTCCAGAAATCATTCAACAGGGAAACAGTGCGAAAATTAACATCAAAACAGAGGCAGACCCCGTTTACACAAACACAGATAACCATAAAGACGCACATGTTTCTCTGCGGTTGCACCTCTCTGTTACACTTATCCGAAGGTGAAGACGGAGAATCTCACGAACTCCAGGCAAGGTGGAGATGTCGGAGAACCCCGTCTTCAGACATATGTGTAACTACCCATAACCGGAGCTCTAGCACCAAAGACAGTTGGAGCAAACGAGAGGCACCTACGTTCGCGCATAGTAGTTCTATTTTCACATCATTCAAACCTGGTTTTGAATGATGTCAGGACTTTTACCAATAAATCGTCTTTTGGAGTTCTCAGGTTTTTTGGCATGTATCTCTCATATTCTGTAAGTGTTTGACATGTGTAAGTGTTTGACATTTCAAGACTAATGTTGTAAACTGTTACTGTTGGTATTTCTATCGCTGCCAGGCAGTAAATAGCCTACTTAAATTTCAAGTTGTTAGCGAGCTAACGCTAGCGATCTAGCTCACGTAATGTTTTACATTTATATTTGAGATGTAATTTATTGACAGCCTGTGGGTAACATTACTGAGTTCATTTTAAGTGGACAGAGCAAACATAAACATAGTTTACAGCAATATGTTAGGTTTGAGCAAAGTCCAAAACGACTAGCTTATAGTTAGCATATAACTATGTCGTCATGGTAACTGCCAAACAAACCCTCTCTGTCTAAAGCTAAAAAGCACACTTGGTTCATACAACATTGTTTTGCAGAGGAGCGATTGAATTGTCATTTGTTGGTTTCATTAATGATCACAGACAATATTACGGCACACATACATTATATCATTCTATAATTTCCTAAGGGAAAATGTTAATGATGTGACATAATGTGAGACTGCTGCTAATGCAGACCGAAACACTTCACGTTTGTGGCCATCTGCTACGATGTTGCTCCCTTGAAAGATCTTTGATAAAACTGTGACGTGGTGGTTAATTGTCACCGCCTTTCTTAGCCGTTTTTGATGTTTGTGTAAATGCGATTGTTTTCTTATTCGGGGAGGGGAATATACCCGGTTTCTTGAAGACCCGGGGAAGTGTAAACTAAGCAGCAGAGTGACGCCAAACAATTAATGCTAGCCGGGCTAAAACCAAGTGTGGTTTGGAGGAGGCTCCTGGAAAAATCTAGCCTAGATAGCTCCAGAAGCCTACCATCCTCCCCATTTAAAAAGCTAAAGCGCACGCTGTTGGTGCCTCCAGCAGCCATGTCGGCAGCCCGTGCCGGCATGCGGAGGCACCAACAGCTGCTCTGGAGCTTCTTGTAATTTTACCCTCTTCACCACACAGCGTACAAGCATGTGTTGTATATGCCGTCTTTTGAATTTGAGATGACTGGTTCAAATCCCGACTGAGGCAATTATAATTTTCTCTGAGTCAATAGGCAGGATTTTTTAATCTGTGAAATAATGACAACAGACTAATACGTCAAATTTGTTATTGTAGATAGGAAGATGGGAGATTAGGCTCTCAAAATTATGTCATTTTTAAGGATTAAAAAGAATCTAGCGTCATCATACAGCCCTCACCCAAAAGCCAAGCTCAGTTTCAATCAATCAATTAATTTGGGGATTAGGCTAATGGAATAATTTCATTGTACGTGCCCACACTATTTAAGGCCATGAGGGTTGGGCGACCATACATGCAACAGTGAGAAAACCACATTTCACAGCGCAAGAATTGACCGTATTAGTGGACGAGGTGGAAAAGTGCAAGCTAATTTTAATGTCCAAATTAAAAAAGATCATTACAAAGATCAAGGCCGCAACCCTTAGGAGGGAGAAGGCGAAGACCGGTAGTGGCAGGTGCAGTCTTCCTGACCTAACCCCTCTGAAGGAGGCTGTCAGTTAAGCCTAGACTAGGCCTATATGACAAATTCTGAGGGCAATGGCCTATAAATAGGCCCGTAGCCAACACCCAACACTCATTCTTGTAACACTGTGTTGGGCTGCAGGAATGGGGTAAGGAGGTAGGGATAACCACTGTCCCCGAGGAGCCAGGAGCCCCCAATACCGTATCCATCCATTTTAACATAATGTTGTTTGTAGGCACAATAGCTAGAATAGATAGCCCTAATAACTTCAAGATTAAATTTTATTCAAGATGTGACACATGCAACCTCACATTATCGTTAATTGATCAATGTACCAATTTATCATAGGCTGTAATCAATCCTCCGGAAACCAATGACATACATCAAGATGATTACCTATACATCCTATAAATGTTGGGAGTTCTTTCGAGGTCTAGAGGAAATGATGGCAGCGTTACAGCGCGTTATTGATTTGAACAGGCGCCGTCAGCGAAGCCAAGTGGTGAATGCTTTCATTCGAGGCAACTTCAATCCTTTGGATGTGTTATCTGATGAGGCCATCCTCAGGAAATACCGTTTCGGTAGGGGGGAAAATAGGGAGTTAGTGGAGCTAATCAACCCTTACTTGGTGCGACCAACCCGGCGCAATTTTGCACTGTCTCCAACCGTGCAGCTGCTGGCTGCTTTGCGGTTTTACGCCACTGGGAGCTTTTATGAAGTGTTATGTTGGGGGACGGGCTCGGCATGTCCAAGTCATCGATCAGTAGGTCGGTGACTGCAGTAACTGAAGTGCTGCTGCAACATCTCGAGCGGATGGCCTTTCCGTCGACGCCAGAGGACATCGTGCAGACTAACGAGGGGGTTCCACCGTGTCGCCGGTGTTTCGCGGGTCATTGGCGTAATTGATGACGCCCTCATCCCCATCGCTAAGTCCACAGACAACGAGGCAATCTACATCTGCAGGAAGGTGTTTCCAGCCCTCAATGTCCAGGTGGTGTGTGATCATCGGGGTCTCTTCACCGACATCGTGGTAAGGTGGCCAGGCAGCACCCACAACGCCTTTGTGTGGTCCAACTCTGCCCTGTGCCAAGTGGCAGAGGGGGACGGTTTTGGGGGCTCCTGGCTCATTGGAGACAGTGGTTACCCATTGCGTCCCTACCTCCTTACCCCGTGCAGCCCAACACAGAGGCGGTGGCCCGTCACAACAGGGCACATATCGCAACACACATCACTGTGGAGAGGGCGATCGGTGTCTGGAAGCAGCATTTCAGATGTCTCAGCAAGAGGGCGGGTGAGGTGCAGCCGCATCCCACGAAGTGCTGTGCAGTCTTTGTGGTTACTGCGCTGCTGCACAACATGGCCTTGAGGGCCAATGTCCAGCTGCCCGAAGAGGACCCTGTGTTGGATGCGGCAAATCTCGTCCAGCACATGGATGCCAACCCTCATGGCCCAGAAGTGCGCAACCAGCTAGTGCACAACATGTTTGCCCTCACACTCACCTTTATTTTAGTTTGTTGTTTTGCATTTTATTTTATATTCGTTTTATTTTATTTCCTTTTAGCCTATTACAGTAGTTTGCTTTACTTTTATTTTCCTTTTGATTTCTTCTCTTTATATGTGCTCATTTTAGCTCTTTATAAGGCTATCCTTTTCCTACACAATCAATCATCCCATTTAATTTGGGCAACCTCCATGATACAAAACAAATGTGAACTACTGTAGCTATTTAGTGTTTTGTCATTCTCCATCATCTTAATGATTTTGGCATAAAATCAGTCGGGTATTAGAAGAATTTACCAACTACCAACTTATAATCAATAATTTTGAAAGTCGCTTAGATAACAGCCCATGCATTGACAGCAATGTAGCCTAATAAGTGTGGTTACACAACATTCACAAATTCTAAATTCCATTTGCTTTTAGGTGACTTTTAGCCTATATGTGGATTATGGTGTTATGATTATCAACACATAGCCTTTGCTTGATATAGATAATAGCCTAATAATTCGGTTGGGCTATTAAAACCGAATTTATTTTCAATAGGCTACAGGCCTACCCTATTTCATGAGTAGGCTACAAATACTTAGTTCTATCCAAAATGTTGCTTTGTAAATTAGGCTATAAAAATATAGGAAATTACTTTCCTTAGGACATGTCTTTTTTTTCCCCTCATGAAGCTGGGGCTCAATGGTTGAATCTAAGCAACTTGAGAGGACTGTGGTGACATTTTGTTTTAAAATCTAATCTTAATTAATCTTATATAGTTTAATCTATAATACCGGTATATATATATATTTATTTTTTTTTTCTGAAAGAACTCCTTTTCATTAGTCCAATTTCACACTCACTGATTTCAAACATCAGACAAAGACACGTGGAAAACTTTAAGTTATTGTAATAATTACCGGGCAATCAGTTACAAAAGCACAAGACACAGTTAGGGCTGCAGCTATCGAATATTTTTGGAATCGAGTAATCTGTTGATTATTTCCACAATTAATCGAGTATTCGGATAAAACTTAGTTTTGTGGTTTTAAATCGCAATATTAATGGCACAATCATTACTGAAGCATAGGCCTAATCTTATTGTGAAACATGTAACATGAATGCAATTGAACTTTACAAAATAAAAAAAATCGATTTGCCCTTTGTTTGTAGGTTTTCAAGTAGTAAAGAGGATTGAAGACCTCTCCACTATGACAAATCAATGAAGAATAGCGTGAATGCATACGGTAGGCCTATGCAAAGATGGGGAGTCAGAGGCAGGGAGCGTGCATGTCTGTGTGTGCACACCATGGAGGGAGAGAGAGAACGATTTGGCGTGTTTGTTCCCCAATTCTAAACAGCCTATGCTTTATCTGAAGTTGTGTTTTTAGCGACAAATGATTGCAAATGCTGTATCTAGCGCTAATGTTTTTTTTTTTTTTTTCCCCCAAAGATGGGGAGTCAAAGGCAGGGACTGCCAGGGAGCGTGCATGTCTGTGTGCACCATGTCCATGCGCGAATGGGAGGGAGGGACAGAGAGAGCGATCCGGAGTTGTTGGCGTTTGCTCCCCAATTCTAAATATGCTTAATCATTAGTCGTGTTATAAGCAACACATTATTACAAATACCGTAGCTAGCGCTAATGTTTACAGTGGTTAACGATCGCAAATCAGCTAGTGGATTTATGCGCAACTGAAGACTACTTAGACAACTATGGTTTTCCGTGATCATTGCCGAGAAAAGGGCACTGATCATTGTCCACGTTCATAGCTTACAGGCTGTTCTCTTTACGAAACATTAAATCCGACACGATTTTAAAATCTTTGATTAATGTGTCCACCGCTGTAGGCCCAGACAGGGCGTTTACGCGCGCTAAGTTTCGTTTTCTGATATTGACAAGCAAGCATGTATCCAGTATGGCTCTGGCCAACTTGTAGCCAACTAAAAGTCTTGAATGTGCTTCAATAATAACAGTCCGTGTGAAACAACGAGACAGAAGATGTGTGGTACCCAAAACGCGAGTGACCTATAGCTTAGAGGGGTTTTTTTTGAAGATGAACTTTATTGATAGGAATTTAACGAAGCATCGAGGCAAAGATTTCGCCTCGAGGTATTTTTGTACTCGAGTTACTCGAGTACCTCGAGTAATCGTTGCAGCCCTAGACACAGTGTAGCAAAAGTATACTAAATATTTCACTAAATTCATTGATAATGGCTGAGGCGTTTGCACCGAAACATATTTAAATAAGAAAACATGCATAACTGAAAAAAAATCTAAATCAGACAAACAGCCTACCTGAGTCCTCGGGTGGTTCAGGCCCAGCATCAGCGTCGCTCTCCTCCTCGGGGACAACGCACTTAAGAGGGTTTCGCCAATAATTCCAGCCATTTTCTGGTCATAGGGGGTAAGGTCCGGCACCCCCTTCCCACTGCCCGTAACACGGACGCTTTGGTGGTGTGCTGCTATTCTTTCTTTGGCGTCGACTTTTATGTCGGACCATTTGTTTTTTACCTCTGCCAGCGTACGTCCTTCAGAGGCAACTGCGTTGACCACATTGGCTACATGCTGCCATTCACAGTATTTTTTGGCATTTGTTATGAGTGCTTTGACTCCCAAATAATATTGAATGCCGCTGTCCAACCTGATCAATAAGAATTTCTATTTCAGTCGGTGAAATTGCGCTTCTTGCTTTTGCCACTTGCTTTCACCATGGTGTCAATAGATCTCAATATTCACTGAGGGCGTTTCTCAGAACATGTATAGGCAATTATGGGTGTGTCTTGAGGTACGCACAGGTGCCGCAAGTTTAAAGTGGATTGTGATTTATAAAGGGTAATTGGCGTAGAACGTGCGTGCGCATGGTTTCATAAATCCGGATATTTCTGTGTGCACGCACATTCTGAGTTTCGTGCGTACGCCATCTTCTGGCGCACATCCTACGCAAAGTTTTATAAATGAGGCCCCAGGTCATATGCAACTTGCAGCAAATCCATAACGCGCACTGACACGTTCTAGCAAACTATACCGTTTTTTAAAATGAGAATTAACATTAATCTCTCACTTCCGTCCATCTGCATTCCACTTGTTGATGTTTGTATCACGGGACAAATGACGCAAGTGACATGGTGAAATCTTATCAAATGTGGAAAAGCTGTTCAGATCGCAGCATATCCGATATCCGAATTGACACGACATGGGTATGTAGGGTGTAACAGATTCGGAAAAATCCGAATTCATGTGGTTTTCTGCTGTTCAGACCACCCGAAATCAATTCTAGATACAATCTGGATATGCTAAAAATTTGGGATGCCAATCTGAACGAGGCCTAAGACTCTATGAAGCGTAGACAGTGATGCATCAGTGATGCTCGGACTTACATAGGGGGTCCACCAGGCAGGGGTAGAAATGTGGGACTATAGTACCTGACTTTAACTCATTGACTGCCAGCCTTTTTCAGAATAGAGAGCTCCATACTGCCAGAGGTTTTGGAGAATTTTGACTGATTTTTAAAGAGCCACAGAATATTATGTGTTATGATTACATAAACAATGAAACTACCACAAGAAAGAGCAGACTCTCTTCTTTCACCAGAAAAAAAAATCGTTTCTACCCCTTTCCATTGCTTAGAAATCAGCAGGCGAACATGAGCTACTTTCTCCAAAAACTCCCGTTTTTGAACAAAAAAGGGAGAAAATTAGCGTTTTGTTGGACAACAATAGTGTCTTGGATGCGCGCGTCTATTAGCACGTCAAACATCGGGAAAATGTCTTCCTTTGATAAGACCACAAAAACAACAGTAACGGGGGACTTTTGGTAATAAAATAGACATTGTTGTAACAAGGTAAATACATGCGGTGACAGCGATAACTCAGTGATCAACATCCGGCTCGCAAATTCTTACCTGACCCGGAACTGTGAGCTAGCTGGGCAGTGAAACAAGTCACAACTGCTATTTCCGTTTGCCCCAGGTTGATCTCTTCCATCTCCCACGATTGGAACACTACTCGAACTACTATGGCAGTGACACATACTCTGATCGAGTGTGAACTGCCTAAACTTCTCCGATTTACGTCTGCACTTTGCTAGCAGCATATTTAGCCATGTCATTAGCTTTCTCTACTTCTCCCTTGGCTATACCTATGAATCTATGCTCATGTCAGATCCAAAATGACACACTGCCACCCTCAGGATCAATTTGGAACAACAATTTTCGACTGAGAATTCTGATATTTACAGACAAGGTTCCCTAGGTCTTTCTGCAGCCCGCCCCATTAAAAAAAGCAGTTGACGTCTAAAGACGTCATTGGCAGTGAACGGTAGTATTTCAGTTGACGTCTAAAGACGTCATTGGCAGTCAATGAGTTAAAGAAAGGAAGAAAAAATAAACTCTTAGAAATGTGAGAATATAGGGCCGTGGGAACATAGAGTTGTGGGAACGTAGACACGGTTTGCGCTAGGTTTATTCTCACATTTTTCACCACAAAGCTCCTCCTTGCAGGCGTCCTTTCCCCAAAAGCTTCAGAAAAGCATTGCTAACCAGTTAACAACTTGTTTTCAATACAATGGAACAATCAATTTAGCATATGCGTTAGTGGGAAGGACCCAAGGACCAGCCGTTATGCGCCTTCGTTACCTCGGCTTGCGCTAGGTTTATTCTCACATTTTTCACCACAAAGCTCCTCCTTGCAGGCGTCCTTTCCCCAAAAGCCTCAGAAAAGCATTGCTAACCAGTTAACAACTTGTTTTCAATACAATGGAACAATCAATTTAGCATATATGTGTTAGTGGGAAGGACCCAAGAACCGGCTGTTATGCGCCTTCGTTACCTCGGCTTGAGTTCGCATTTTCACTGCTAGAGCTCTCCAGCTACAGCTCCCAAAAACTGTGCCGCTGAATCAAGTTTGGCAAGCGTTAAGGCCTTGTAGCTGAAGCTCATCCATTGTGAACAGGGCAGCTGCTACCGGCAGCGGAGGGTCCAAAAGCCGTCCTCATTCAGAAGGCGAGTTCCTCCTCGAACCTCCTCGACCCTCCACGCCAGGCAGGCCAGGACCTCCTCAACCAGGATGAAGTGGTTGAAGACCCGTATGACCACCAGCACGAACCCCACATCGTAAAGGGGCCGAAGCTTGAGGGACTCCAGGGCCTCCACCTCCAGTCAGGACAAAAAAAAAACTAAAATTAAAAACACCCAACCCCAAAGTCGTCGTACCCCACCCCACCCAGACTTCGGTGGCATGTTCCACTTTTTTGACAGAAAGCACAGCACAGGGCAGTATAAGTAATCACTTATCATGACATCTGCAAAATTATTGAAGAGACAATCAAGGTAGTTCACTCACTTCAATCCAAAGTTTTGGGGGTTTCATAGTCTTCATCATCACACCATAAAATTGGACTTTGGAATAGAAGTTTTCCCATCTCTCATACATCTCAAAGGTGTACTAAGTTGGCTGAATAATCTTCCTCATCTCCTCTAGGACCTGAAACAAGACAGAAAACTCTGGATTAAATGCGCATTCATGTTAAATTATGAAGGTCAAGTGGTGTCCTACTTCAACCCCACAAAACCAACCCCCCCAAAAAAACAACCCAAAACAAAAACAAAACCCCTTAACCCACTCCCACCCTCGGCAAACCCCCCAAACCTCCCTCACCTTCCCCAAAGCCCATGAGAAAACCCTGAATGGCTCCACAGCCGGCGCCTGTCTGCAAATGCAGGACAGGCACCAGCCCCAAATAGCAAGTTTGACACATGAAATAATCACCCATACAGCCACCCGCTTCCCACCCTGCAAACCCCTAACCCCCTGACCCCACAGTACCAGTTCAGGGGTGAGGTCAGGCCCACCCCACCCTCCCAACCAGTCCCCCACAAGGTCCCAGACCCCCCTAGCGTTTGGGCACGTCTAAAGGGCATGCCGTACCGTCTCCTCCTCCCCACACCCAACCGGGCAGCGGGGGGACTGACTCTCCCCATGGCAGTACAGGCGTTCCCTCATGCAAATCCCGAGCCTCCCCACACACCATCGCTGGCTGCATTCCCACCCAATCCACCCCCGCCCTCAATACAGTCCCCCCACGGTCCCGCCTGGACAGGAGCCCTCTATATAGATACAGACAGCAAGTCCGGGCACGCCCATAAAATCAGCTCCTCGTGTCCCCCATGTGGGGGAAAATAAACCCTAAATTAGTGAAGGGGTCAATGGCATGCTAAGCTACAAGTTACACTGAGCACCATCTACAAGGAGCCAGACACATTTTTGAGGGCAATGCCTGAAGGTAGTAATGAAGGTCAGATGGTCCGATGTGAATTCTGAACTTGACACCCCTCCAAACGCGATACTGATGACAATTTAGATAATGTTTGTTAGCTTCATTAGCTTGTTAACTAGCCAACTTCATTGATCACCAAAGTATATGTAGCTAACTTTAGCTTGCTTAACTGAGCTAATCAGACTTGTGATTGAAAGTTGCTTTACTTTTGACAGGAGCAGAGATGGCTCATGACAATTCTGTTAGTGTAACTGCAATAAACAAATGATGGAAAAATTATTTTAGTCTAAACCAGTGTCTCTCAAACTGTGGGGCGGGCCCCACTAGTGGGGCGCAGACACATGACAGGTGGGGCGCAAGACATCTTGCAATCTACCAACGGTCGCACCATGCCCCCCAAATTCACAGCTATTTGTCAGATATGCGCATATGACAGTATATTGAGCTGTAATGAGGGGTTCGAGAGAAATTGGGCTTTGAATTAGTAACATAAAATTCCCATTAACAAAATAAAATCCTCTACTCGCAAAGTATTCCTCACGAAGTTACATGTATTGTGCGCAAATTGAGCCTTCCAGGCGGGGCACGAAAGTTCCCTGCCTTCCAAAGTGGGGAATGACAGAAGAAGTTTGAGAACCACTGGTCTAAACACAAGTAGGCAAACAGGTCATGATTAGACAAAACATCTAATATGGACTTTGTTCAATTTTACTTAGCGATCTTTTATTGTTAAGCAACTTTCTCTACCTTGTCCATTCACCATAATGTTAAATTGGCCTCTGTTATCCCCCACGCTGACTCCACCCTCGCACTTTGGGGGCGTTAACCGTACTTGCCGTCTGTATCTATAGGGCCCTCTGGTCTAGCAGGACATCCCCCTCTCTCACCCACGGATGAGCTCTGACCAGCTCCACCACCCGCTCAAAGTGGGGTGGCCGCTCTGAAGACCAGGGCGACCCCAGGTCCAGAGGCCTAAGGTGCCGCACCACTGGCCCCAACCAAAACCTGGCCCAGACCTCTGCCTTGTGGGCTCCCGGCCCCACCGCCAGATGACACTGCAAAAAGCGGCCAGCAGCGCCAAGGCCCGCACTGGCAGACACGGCACCGCCCTCCCGCCCTGAGCCACCCGGAGGTACATAACCTCACAAGCCACCAGCTCGCAACGTCCCCCCCAGACAAAGGAGAAAATCTCCCTCTCTAGGCGCCTACCCCAAAGAAAGGGCATGGGCAAAACCACCACCAAATGATTAAGGAGAGGGAGAATATCCGCCCTCACTGCCACCACCCGACCGGACAAAGAAAGCCGACGGGCTCGCCACCTTAGCAAGCGACTCCTCACCTTGTCGAACACCCCCAATTCCGCCTAGCCCGATCCCCCACACCAAACCACACCCCCAGGACCTTGAGCCCATCAACCGCCATGGTGAAACCACCAGGCACATCCTCCCGTCCTGCCCACTGCCCGAAGAAGGCCACAGCCGACTTCGACATGTTCACTCGTGCACCCGATGCCCTCCCAAAATCCCCCAGAACCTCCACCACCCGCCCAAAACACCCATCCGTGGTCAAAAACAAGGTCATATCATCTGCATATGCCGCCACCTTAGCCACCACCCCAGCACCCCCCGGCATATGGACACCCCTCACCCCCACATCCCACCTACGTCGGGGGAGCAGTGGCTCCAAAGCCATCACATACAGCAAAGGCGAGAGTGGGCAGCCTTGCCTCACCCCTCCCGCCTGAGCTACCCCCCTTGAATAAACCCCATTAACCCCCACCCTGCTGACAGCACCAGCCTATAGCAGACTCAGCCAGGCCAAAAACCCTCCCCGAAACCCATCCACCGCAGGACCAGGAGAAGAAACCGGTGGCTTACACGGTCGAAAGCCTTCTCCTGGTCCAGGCTGAGCAGGCCCACAGGCAGACCCCTCTCCTACGCCCAGGTGATAACATACCTCATGAGGGACAGCGCCTGGCCACACAACCTTCCCCGGACCCCACAGGTCTGGTTATCCCCCACGACCAGCGCCTTCACAGCCCTCAGCCGTACTGCCAGAACCTTAGCCACAACCTTAAATTCCACTGGCAATAAAGTTATGGGCCGCCAATTCTCTAGGCGCACCCTCTCACCCTTCCTATACAGGAGGGTGACCAGGCCCACCGTCATAGAGACCGGCAGAGTCCCCAGCGCCAGACTCTCCTCCATCACCTCCAACAACGCCTCCCCCAACTCCCCCAGAAGGCCTTATAACACTCGGCCGTTAGGCCGTCCTGACCAGGTGACTTGTCTGGCTGCATAGTCTTCAAGGCCGCCTCCAGCTCCCCCACTGTAAACGTGCAGTCTTTTGCCTCGTGGTCGGTGCCAATGCCGACCACCCCTGCACTGGGCCCGCATGTGGCCCATCTCCCCGCAACGTCTAAAGGAGACCAGCTGGCCAGGATAACTGAGGTAAACCTTGTCCGATCCAATGAAAAAGGTGGCCGGGTGGTGGTGGAAAGTACCCCGCTGGCTGTCCTGCCACAACTTGCCCGCATACCAACACTTACACGTCCAACAGCCGTCCTCATCAAGCAGTCTAGTACCCCCTCTCAAATCATCCACATGTCTTTTCAGCATGCTCACGACATCTTCAGATCTAATAAAGGGGTTAAAGACTTCGGTAACCAGAGGTACATACGTGTCCTGGCCAAAGAGTGGTCGGACGCGTAGGCCCTCCAGGGCAGGACAGCCGGCCTGGCTCCTCCACTCCTCCAAGAACTCCATACATCGAGGAAGCCTCAGGAATGTAATGTCGAAAGCTCCAGGCACCCCGGTAGCTTGGACCACCATAACCTCATCCGGTGTTAGGCCAAAAAACGCGCTTAAAGGTCCCATATTATGCTTTTTCGAAGCTAACCTTTTTAGCGCTGATGTTCAGAATGGGTTGTTTCTCATGGGGGGTGCACCAGGTAACGACAGACTACCCCTAATTAGTCAATTGATCATTTTCATTGTTCTCAGCTGCAAAGTGCCTGCCAACTTCCCTCTCTCATTTTGTGCAATTATCCATTCTCATTGCCCTAAGCTGCTTACGTGGCTGCCAATGTTGTGGGACCCCACCCACCTTACCCTGTGACATGTGTAGTTAGGACAATTCTATGCAGGTGGTTTAAGCACACAGCAGCTGAACAGTTATTAACAGTGTAAATTGCCTATTTTTTATCCAACTTAAAGTGTGTGTTGAGGCAGTATTCACCTTTTTCACCTACGTCACTATGAGGCACTAGAACGAGGCTTGGGTGGTAAAACTTCCCCAGAAGTAGCTTCTGGTGATGAGATGCCCCTCATCTGCCCAACTTTGCACCTGACCAACAGTAAGAGAGGGGACCAGCAGTAGATTTTCTGTCCGACATATGTGAGAAATTATTATTATATTTATAAAGCGAAGGGAGTTTTTCCTTGCCCGTTTCTCATGGATGCTTCCCGTACTGCCTGTAAAGCGCCGCGAGACAATGCACTGTATTCGAGCGATCTATAAATAAAATTGAATTGAATTAAATTAACGTTTAGTCGGCACTTCCTCTAATTTTACCACCCGAGCCTCGTTTTCATTCGGAACATGGCGGCCAGGTGAAAAAGGTGAATAGACGAATCCGACGAGCGTTTTGTGTAGGCTGCCATCTTGTGGCGACGCCATTGTTGGACTGTAAACAAAACATTTTGACAATGCACAGTCAATGACAACTAACAGCAAAGACCATGGAATACTCTGACATTATACAGGTAGTGAAGAATCTCGTAAATCAATGTAGCATGATAAGAACAGATTTTTTTCTATAACTTTTATTCAACACACAAAAGATCAAACATTCCAAAAACCCAACAAAAAACACAGCCAAAAATGGTCCCTTCTATAACACACTTACAACCACACTATCATAAATACAGGTTTTTTTTGTGTGTGTCACACACAATGCACTGCATCACATGCAAAAACTGCATGCATGCACAAAAAGCACACAAAATACCCCAAAGTATCCGAAGAACAGATTTTTTTTGTTTGTAAAAATACCAGCCTTCCACATATCATCAAACCAATACATACAGACAACCCCAGCGCAGGGGGTGCATATCAGGCTGGTCAAAATTAATCCCATCCCAACCCACACACAAAACTTTATTGTCTCACCCCAAGATCCCACAGATACAAGACATATGTAAACCATATCATGAAAACAAAACATAACCCAAAACATGAAAACCAAACACCCAGAAGATCCCATGACCCCAACCATAAAAAATAAAAAAAAAAAACAACAACCCAACCCAACCCCAGCTTGGTCGTGAAGCAAGCTATGTTACACGTTAACCGAAAATTGCGTATGCTCTAAACAACAACCATCTTCCACTTCCTCCAAGACAGAGCGAACAAGATGGACTTACAGGTGAATGAGCAATGCCGGCTTTGCGAGGCCAATTTACGAATTGGTGGAAAAATAGCCAATACAAGACTTATATTCAAAAGTAAGGTTGAAGATAACATTGCATCACAACTTTAAAAACTTGGTGTGCACATCGTAAACATGCCGCTCTGTTCATTCTGTGTCTGCCGCCCATGCAGCAATTTAATCGCTAAGCTGGTGAAAGACACTGAAGTTTTACAGCAATGGAAACAAAAGGAGACCGCAGCGATAGTGGAGTCCTGTCCATCGGAACATGATGGTGATGACACAACCTCTGCTCCTACCGACAAAAGAGGCCGGGAACCCACACCTTCAAAAACTCCTCAAGCACTGAAGAAGTCAAGAAGATCGACCGACTTACCAGCACCACAGAGGAGCAGTGTGACCGGGGTAAGTTAGTGACATGATATTTAATAAATTGTTTGCCTGACATTGTATTCTATACCTTTTTGTGATTTGTTACATTTACATACAGTAAATTACATCTGTAAAGCGCCCTCTTATCAGTAACAACAGTGAACTTACTTAATACTTAAGAGGTCTTCTAACCTTTCCTCTCCCCCTTCGCAACAAAATGAATGTTGTCAACATGTGCTTTATCTAAGCCTACACTTAGTGTTTACGTGTGCCCCCCAGAAGATGCATGTCTTGTTTAGCCAACATTTGTGCATAATGTGTTAAGGGCTTTCAACTTCAGTGTAAATGCCAAGATGGCAGAAAGACAGCTATAATCCATGATGGCAGCAGGAGAGCTAGAAGCACTACCTTGGTTTAAAAATCTTTTCCCCCACGTTTATCCCACCATAGAATAACCCGTCTCAGCATTTTTTACTATGTTAGTGCTATACTTTATGTACGTTATTGTAATGTTAATTTCATGGAAGACTAATTGTTTGTTCATATTTCAGATTACAATTACCCATGGCAGCCACACAAAGAGAAGAATTGAATGCCAAGCCGACATAGCAGGAATAGTACAGAATTTTTCAAAGCGGAGATTTGCTACAGCTGCGCATCTAATTTCATGGAATAAAGAACTGACGGATCATTTGCAAACCAGTATGATGGTAATTGTGGAGACTGTGTGGCACTATGCAATCCACAAAACCACTTCATGTTGTGGAGGGCAAGTGGTCCTGACCTTCAAGACTTCTCATTCAAAAAGTTATATGATGACCTCAAGCGGCTTTCCCCTTTCCTCTTCAACATTTTATCCAAAATTTCAAAAGACCCCATTCCACACATATGTGCAGCAGCCTCAATAGCCTTGCGTGGAAGAGAACCACGATTATCTGCCCTTGCACACTTCAACTGTGTGCTACTGTGCGGTGGTGCAAAAAAAGGCAGCTTTTCAGTGTTTAGCCACATTGGGCATATGCACCACACATGTTAATGCCGTCGGAAAGCAAAGAGAGCTGGCCCAGTATTGCATGCGCCCAGTGTACAGCTTAAAACAGGACCTGGAAACATATTTCGACAACAGCAGGACAGTTGACCGAGAAGGGAGTCTGTAATCCAGTACTTATACACTTTGTAGGTATACATTTTTTTGTTGAATAGTGATGTTATGGAATAGCAATGGTAACCAGTGTCCTTCTGTTCTCCATAAAGACATGTCCGCTAACACATCCACCAAGGACAACAATGCACGGGGTGCCTTCACATTCAGCTGTTTGACTGACGAAGACTTGGCCAATTTTGGTGTCGCTCCATTGTCTGTCGCTGTTCCTCCAACCAGTCCTACACTCCAAACCTATTCCATAATCTTTGACAATCTGGACTTTTACATTCAGACACATCAGCAATCCATCTGTCAAACCAACAAGTCAATACACTGCGTCATCAACAGGGTCAACTCACTCCACATGGACAATGTCAAACCACCACATGCTTTAATCAACTATAATCTGGAACAATCATTTCCTGGACAAGACATGCAAACTTATATGCGGCGGGAATTTGTTGTGTTGGGAAGTCGCATCCTAACTACATATCTGGAGCCATTCAAGACCCTCTCAAGTGTGGTTATTAACCACATTCCACATCAGTACTCTGAAGCAATGGCCAAGCGCTCAACACATGTATGTCCCTTCTTCTTTCACTATGAAAAGTAATATGTAATTATTGTCAAACTTCTACTTTTAATTTGCTAAATGTTTTGCTTGGTGACCAACTCTGCAACTCTGGCGCCTCGATGGCGACAGGCTCTCCTCCCTCCACTGGGAGCGACGCATCCGCCTGCAGCCCGGCAGCAGCAGAGTTGGATGCTCCTCTGGCCACAGGGGGCAGCGCACCCCCGACCCTGACCTTCCTCCCTCCACCGGGGGCAGCGAACCACCCGGCAGCTCAGAGTCAGCAGATGCATACTGGTGTTCTTCCACCGGGGGAGCTGAACTCCCGGTTTTCTGCGACTCCGCCTCCTCCACTCCACCTGGCTCCCCATCCCCCACCCGACCATGCGGCCTAGCTCAGCCGCACCAAACAAATCGGCCACACGGTCGGGATAGGCTTCCCCAAGCCTTCCTGGCTCCGGAACCGCAGCCAGTTCATCGTCCGTCGGCTCTCCTGCATGCCCACCATCTCCCTGTCGCTGCTGGGGGTGGCTGAGGACCGGGTGGACGACACGACCACCCCTGCACTGGGCTCGCATGTGCCCGATCTCCCCACACCGGCGGCAAGACACAGGCTGGCCTAAATAGGAGAGGTGCACCTTGTCAGGTCCAATAAGGGGGGTGATGGAAAACCCCACGCTGGCTGTCCTGCCTCAGCTTCCCCGCGTACCTGCGTATACAGGTCCAGAAACCCACCTCGTCTACCAGTCTGGTCCCTCCACGTGCCTCCACAGAACTTCCTCTACGTCTGCGGTCCTAACGAAGGAGTTGAATAGCCGCGCGACCAGCGGAACGAACAGGTACTGGCCGAAGAGGGGCCTGGCCTGCAGTGCCTCCAAGACAGGACAGCCAGCCTGCCTCCTCCACTCCTCCAGAAACTCCAGGCACTTCTGGAGATGCATGAAAGTCACGTTGTACGTCCCTGGAGCTCCCGTGTCCTGCACCGCCAAGATATCTTCAGGGGAAAGGCCAGCGAATAATAAACAAACATTGGGCCTTACTGGATTGTGATCCCAATTTAGATCATTTGTCATTGGTAAAACCACAATACTGTTTTAAAAGAGGCAGAAATGTGAGGGATATGGTTGTGAGTTCTATGTACAGAGAACCTATGCAAACAAATTGGCTTTCCCAAAATGTTTATGGAAATTACAGATGTGGAAAGTGTGCCCATTGTTCAAATACTAGTGATACTAAAATATTCTACCACCCACATTCAGGCAAAAAATACCATATAAAATAATTTATTAATTGCTTGTCCACACATGTAGTGTATGTGTTAAAATGTCCATGTGGTTTAATGTATGTGGGTCAAACAAAACAGAATCTCAAATTAAGAATTGCTGAACACAAGGCCGCAATAAGAAATGGAAATATGGACTATGCAGTTGCTCAACATTACAAAGATAAAAATCATGGATCGCCTTCCACTTCGAAATTCATTGGCATTGAAAGAGTTAAGCCTCATTGTTTTATTGCCTCAACTGTTTATTGAATATGTATTTGCTATGAACATCGGTTTTGTATGGATATGACTGTGGATATGTACACATACAGTATATGGACATTTAAATATTGTAAACAATGTAATGGACTGTAATGTCAGGATGACTGAATATGATACTGAAATTGTGAAATGTTGATTATGGAATATTTAACCAGTAACAGAAAAAGATCTCTGGATTGCCTCTAGGAGCAGATATGACTAGTTGAGCTGTGTGCTAGATTTACTAATTGATTAATTGATGACCTGAGTCAATGGACTATGGGAGTAATTGATGTGATGACTTGTGTCATGTGATGTATCAGTGGCCTATCACCTGTTGGGATGGGACCTTATTTTATCTCACTTGCTTAGTTTTGAATTGAGCCTGATGAAGCAACTGGCAAAACGCGTTGCTCAATAAAATCACTAAAAAGTACAACAGTGTGCGGTGGCTACCTCTTCTTATATATGAACTTTACACCTGCAACCCACCAGCACCTTTTTCAAATTGGCAGTGCAAAGGGATTTTTTCTATTTTTCAAGATTATACAAAGTCCTTAGATGTAAATAGACATAAACTGGCCACAAAAATTAACAATACGCATCATGGGTTAGTGCAAATAAGCAGGCAGTCACTAATTTATATCATCAATACAGCAAGTAATTTGTATGCATTAGCAAACCACTTAGGATTACAGAAATATTCCAACACAATTGAGAGAAAAGGGGAAAGGTCAAAGTCCTCATTGAGACCAGGATGACTTGTGGACTTCAATGTATATATCCAGTATGTTTCTCTTTGTTTAAGGAGTTTGATCTTATCCCCACTCCTGGCATCAAGCCGAATCGCTTCAATGCCAAATACACATAAACTTAAGTCCCTCCCATGTTGTGCTTCTCTATAATGTTTGGCCATCGGGTAATTCATATTTCCAACTCTGATAGAGTATCTATTTTCGGCTACCCTATCCCTTAATCTTCTTTTTGTGAAGCTTACATAGAAACAACCACAAGTGCATTCCAATCTATAAACATGTGTGGTATTGCAATCAATAAAACTTTTTGATATTGTAAGTCCTATTCTTACACCTGTGCAAAAAGCTGTCTGTTTTAACCATGTTTTCACAATATTTGCAATTGCCACAAGGATAGTTGCCTTTGGGTTGACTCAACCAAGTATCAGACAAATTAGTCAAAAGCTACCTCCCTTTCATTGTGGGGGCCCTTCTGAAGCTAATTCCTGGTGGCTCAGGGAATATTTCCCCTAGAGAGGAGTCGCATTCAATAATATTCAAATTTTTCTTGATTATATGTGACCTTGCACAGCGAAATCAGTCGCATTGGCATTTTTTTCAAAATTAAGTTATTGCATTCACGTGAAAGGCAAGAAAATAACCTTTCAAATGATACCACTATCGATACTATTGGCCAACAAATGACATAGATAGGAGCGTTCAAAGTGTTACAATGTTGCAAGTCAGAGAAATTGAAAAGCGGAGAAAAACAACGCTGAAGTTTATTAGCTTGTTGCAAGGGAGTTATTAGGCTAGCTATTTTGAACATAAGGCTATCAGTGAACTCAGCTGAATTAATTCTGCTACTAGTCCAACCAAACCAGTTAAATGATATCAAGCCTACTTATCTAACATGCAACCAAGACAGGAATACCCCTATTTGTGGACTTTACACGAAATATGGATATAACATGGATATAACTTGAAGTTCACCGTAAAGGTAAGAGCCAGTGGATGGTTTGGTATTTTGCTATGAAGTAGGCTAGGCTACGCAACGATGCAATGTGGATGCAGCTGTTAGTATGGGATTTATGGTTGTCATGTCCCTCATCTGAGTGATATCCTTGAAGCAGAAAAATCAGCAGACAGTTAATACTTGGCTTGTGCCGTTTATAGCACTACCGAACGCTTAACAGCTTATTAAACTTCCAGTTATGCCAACTAGCTGCGCCGACTTTAGAACCAGTCTGACTAGCCAGCTTCCAACTCAGTCAGATTCTCCACCCGACGTTAGCTCCATCTAGAGGAATTTTATGGACCCCAACTCAATCTGCAAGTTACTTCTAGCCTAGTTTATGAAAATGAAAAAGCCCTTTACATTCAGATAATTATTTTTTCTTATAATCTATAACGAATGTTCACATGCCCTGCTGTAGTTTACTGTACAAACCAATTAGCACTAGAAATCTATGACAGCTAAGTTAGTACAATGCTAAATGGATACACTTTCTCAATAAACACATTTTTAACCCATTTAAGGTATGAATTTCGGCATAAGTTAACAACAATCTGAAAGGGTAGACTTTATTCTGTCAAATTATGCTGAAATGTGAAATTCGACTTTTTTGGTGCAAGCATTCCATTTTTAGAATTTTCTCAGAAACGAAGCTTCTGCGAAGCGACTGATTTCGCTGTGCAGAGTCACATATATTTAATCTGAGATGCCTCTTTACTATACCGCGTCACAAAGTAGGGTTTCTGAGTTTGCTCTTTTTTAGGCTCTGGACTCAACAATTTGTTTTTTCCAGTGATTGGGCTCTATTATGAGCTTGAGTGAGAATAGGGGTCTTGTAACCTCTTTGGCTGAAACGCTGCTGCATCTCAAGTGATTTAGCCTGAAAATCATCATTGGAGTCACAAATTCGTCTTAAAGGTCCCATATTGCGCCTTTTTGAAGCTAAGTTTTTAAGCTCATGGGGCGTGCACCAGGTAACTAGACACCTGCAGCCAACATATTGAGTATTTCCCGTGTAGACTATGACAGACCACCCCTAATTAGTCAATTAATCATTTTCAATGTTCTCAGCTGCAAAGTGCCTACCAACTTCTCTTTTTTTGCAATTATCCATTCTCATTGCCCTCGGTTGCTTACGTGGCTGCCAATGTTGTGGGACCCCACCCAACTTACCCTGTGACATACGTAGTTAGGAAAATTCTATTCACCTTTTTCACCTACGTCACTGTGAGGCACTAGAACGAGGCTTGAGTGGTAAAACTTCCCCAGCAGTAGCTTCTGGGGGTGGGATGCCCCTCATCTGCCCAACTTTCCACCTGACCAACAGTAAGAGAGGGGACCAGGGGCGTATTTCACAAAAACAGAGTAAGTAGATCCAAGATAAGTGAAGAAGACGGGGCTTCTAGGTAAGTAAGCTCAAAATGTTTCATGAATGTCAAGCAAGAATGAGTTGAGGCGTCTAGGTCAAGCCGGGTCTAAGTAATTCTGCATGCACGCGCGTGCTCGTTTTTCAACAAACTCACTCGCGGTGTGAATTTGAAACACGCATGCAATATAATAGTTTGCGTGAGGAAAAGAATTGTAATTGCCTGACGCTTACAAGAAAGCAAAACTATTTATATTAAAGACGGAAAATTCAATAACATCTGCAAACTTAAGAGAGAAGGCGTGGCAGGCAGCTCACTGCACAAATACGTATGCTCCCACCTGTGATTGCGTCCTCATCTTGCAACGCGACATAGTTTGTTTCTTTTAAAATCACGTCACTGAAACAGTAAAACTTTACATCGACTTTCTCAACGAATCTATGGCAGATATTTTAGCCAATATGTCCCATATTTCTACTGGCAGCTTTCTTCTTATCATATGAATATTAACAATAAGGAAGCAATGGTTAACATCATACATAATTATTGAAAAATAAAATACTTGTAAAACGAACTGCCATTTTGCAAAATGGTGATTTTCTGACAGCTTTTCGAGTTAATACAATGGTGAAAAGCTTACAGACTATTGAATCCTTCTAACACGTGAGGGTCTGTTTGGAGTGACAACTGAGTGAACCAATGAGATACCAGAATTATCATCAGAATAAACTAAGCCTGGCACTTAGCTTGGCCAGGAGCAGGCTAGCTTCCAAGCATAAATTCCCATGGTAACTTATATGTGATCTCTTCTGTGAAACCAAGTCAAGGATATGTTCATCCAGGATAACCCAGTAAGCCTGCCTAAATCCCCTATCTTGGTTTTGTGAAATACCCCCCAGCAGTAGATTTCCTGTCCGGCATCTGTGAGAAATTATTAATTATTATATTTAGAAAGCGAAGGGAGTTTTTCCTTGTCCCTGTTTCTCATGGATGCTTCCCGTACTGCCTGTAAAGAGCCACGAGACAACACACTGTATTTGGGCGCTCTACAAACAAAATTGAATTGAATTGTATTAAATTAACGTTTCGTCGGCACTTCCTCTAGTTTTACCACCCGAGCCTCATTTTCGTTCGGAACATGGCGGACAGGTGAAAAAAGTGAATGCAGGTGGTTTAAGCACACAGCAGCTGAACCATTACTAACAGTGTAAATTGTCTATTTTAACAATTCAGGCTTTTTATCCAACTTAAAGTGTGTGTAGAGGCACTATAGACCCAAGAAACACATTCAAAAGCCATAAAAAGTGTTTTTTCGTAATTTCATCTCTGGATCTGACCATAGGGGATATTATTAATAAGCCAGGGTGGATGAAAACTATTTGCATGTAGTATAGTTTTGCGATCTGTTGTCTTTCTAAAGATGGAGGTGTGCAGGAAACCCTCATCATCTTTTGAAATCTGTAGAAAGTGTGTTGTTTGTTAATCATATTCAAGGCTTAGCTTTAAATTTTCATTTAGGCTGTTCACAAAACC
This sequence comes from Sardinella longiceps, assembly GCA_027497455.2. Classification (NCBI taxonomy): domain Eukaryota; kingdom Metazoa; phylum Chordata; class Actinopteri; order Clupeiformes; family Clupeidae; genus Sardinella; species Sardinella longiceps. The sequence continues at coordinate 198,729 of JAODXP020000185.1, forward strand.
ATGAAGTTCATTTACAGACCCAGAGAAAATCAAAATAACAGCATCAATGTAGCGACCCCACAACCATATCTTGTCTAGAAAGGGGTTCTGGTCAGATCGATATAACGTTCCTCCCAAAGACCCAGAAACAAATTTGCATAATTGGGAGCAAAACAAGCACCCATCGCTGTGCCTTCTTCTTGCCGGCACAGTTTATCTTGAAGTCCACTCTGTCAATTTGACAATAAAATCAGTAGGAGGCATTAGGTCATCAGGTCTGGATCTGATGACCTGGATATTTTAAAGCCTCCAGACCTTCGTATAAGGATTCAACATCCATTGTGGCCATAATGCAAGGCCATAACGTCGTGTCCCCGACAAGCTGCAGCTCCTCCTCCTCCTCTCCAGCAGGCTCCCCTCCCCCGCCTGACCATAGCCTACGGCGCGGCTAGCACAGCCGCACCAAACAATTCGGCCGCACCGTCAGGAGAGGCCTCCACAAGTCCCCCCGGGTACGGCATCGCAGCCAACTCGTCATCAGTGGGTTCCCCGGCCTGCCCACCATCCTCTTGGTGCTGCCAGGGTGGCGGGGGACCAGGCGGGCGCCCAGCAGCCCCAGACGGTCTCCCAGTTGCCCCCGCATACGAGGAGGCCCGCCTAGGGCAGGCCCTGTACAGGTGGTCACCCGCACCACACAACAAACAACTCACTCCCCGGCGTGGTGCCCGTCAGTTGCAAGGAGAGTGTCTGTGTCATGCATAGACGTTCCTGTGTGTGTCAGCAGGACTGTGTTGCACAGACTCGTGTAAGTGTTCCAACTGTTTAACACTAAAGACATATAGCAGATGGAAGATTGCAGCTGCCCTGACATGGACAGTGAGAACTAAAATGTCATGTGTTATTGCCTCAGAATTATATTACATGGGTTGCATTGGTAACATTACCATCAATTTTCTTATGGCTTGTATGTTTCTTATGAAGATATTGTGTATCTGGTTGATCAGTGTTGTGTACAGTTATGAGTGAATATATGAAGGAATGAATAAATGAATGTTCCTTGTTGATTCAATATTGATATGATGCAATTTATTTCCTTTGATCAAAATGACATGATATTTCGCCAAAGGGGAACACTGGCACGTACATCATTCATTACAAGTGACAATTGTCCAAAAATGAAACAAATCTGTGTTGCCTAGGACAAGTAAGCCTGCCTATGCAGCTAGCAAGCTAACGTTAGTCTGTCAGGTAAGCTACGTTTGTAAACAAATCGCGACCCTGTGAATCTGCAGAGGCAACAAACAAAATTTTACCTCCGGCACAACATAGCCATGAGTGTTACGAACAAAACCATATGTATGGTTAATCCAGTAGTGGTACAGACATGTTTAAACAAAGGACTTTGTGCAGACTGTCTACCTCTGTTGATTTGTGCTGCGTTCAAGCCGGCCGGTCTTTAATCGTTTGTGCGGGCTACGTGTATCCTAAAAGTCTTCGTGAGGGCGGCAACATATGAAGCACTTTTTAGAATCCATTTGGCCCATTTGACAAGACCCTAGAGAGAAATCCTGATTTGCTAATGTTTTTAAAACCGGCCACAACAGAGATGTTTGCGTCGAACATGTAAGTCGCCACCTTGTTATGTAAGCTACCCATGTGACATCTATGAGCTGCCCTATTGGTTCAGCACGATCATGTGTCAAGTCGTGCCACCGCAATGTAAAATTACGCCAAGAAGCACTAGTTTTGTATGACATGCCTCGTCGTGAACATCTAGAGACATGGTGATTCACGGACTTCAAGCCACCTATGACTCGTTCTTTTTTTATGGACTGAAGTTCGTGCGGTTGGCCAGGGTCGGAGCGAGATTAAACGAAAACGGGACTGACCTCCCGGCCTAAAATTAGATAAAAGACATTTTTGTTTTTCTAAAAAGTGTTTTGTGTGCAGAGTCCATGTGTGGTTAAAAATGTGATGTTGAAAGTCCATGTACAAGCTCATAAAAGGAATAAAACAAAGAACAACAGCTCTCCACTGTACAGGACCAGGGTGAGCCACTAACAAGAGGCTCCACCCAGCCCCCCAGAAGAGCGAGGCAAGCGTGGTGCGCCCCAGCGAAGTCCCCCCCTAGCCCACTGCTCCTCCCGTGTTATTCAGGTAGGGGTGCGTCGGCAGGGGCCAGGAACTGAGGGGGGCTGGGACCTTCTTCTTGAGGCCCCGGCCCCCTCTTCCGAATGGCGATGTGCGGCGCCTCCTGCCGTGTAGATCACACCAGCCGCTGTAACGCTGGCAGGGGCACCGTCACGCGCTTCCCCACCAGCAGGTTGCGGGAGGTCCACAGTGCGGCTTTGATGCAGTTCAGGGTGAGCCAGAGCGCTGCGAATTCGGCGGCTGGTGCGGTGTTGACGCCCTGGCCCACCAGGTGGTATGTGGGGTGGACCTCCCCTGCTGGCAGGCTCGGGCATTGCAGGGGGCCGGTCGCGGCCCACAGGTCCCTCGGGTGGCCCACCCACTCTAAAAACCTCCCTGGAAAGCCCATTTTTCGCAGTACCTGAAACAGGTACTGGTGCGAGACCCAATCAAATGCTTTTTCGAAATCTAAATTTAGGACTAAAAGCCGAATGTTTCTGTCTCTCTCAAAACAGATGGTGTCTCGGACCAGCACTAGGCTGTCCGTGATCTTCCTCCCGGGCACAGGGCAGACTTGATCCGGGTGGATCACGTCCTCTAAAACACACTACTGTCAACTGTCTTGTCTAAAAACTGTAAAACTTCCTGTAGGGTGTTTGGGTCAGTGTTTCGTTCGTCATACAGGTCTTTGTAAAAGCTTTCAATCACTTCTAAAATATCCTTTGTTTCTGTAAAATCCCTCCCATCTTGTGTTATTTTTGTCATTGCCCTCCCTCTTGAAGTGATTTTCTTAAAAAAGTACCTTGTACACTTTTCCCCTTCCTCAATATCCCGTTCTCTGCTTCTTAAAATCACCCCTCTGCTTTGTATCATGGATAAAACTGACATCTCTCTTTTAACTTCTTTTATTTCTTCACTAAAATCAAACCCGCTGCTTAAAAGATTAAAATACCTCTGTAGTCTTTTTTGCAGCCCCATCATGCGTCTCCTCTCCCTATCCTTCTTCTTCTTCCCTGCCTGTCTAAAAAACGTCTTGGTCCGTCCCTTCACCATCTCCCACCACTGTGCACGTGAGTCGTACAAGTCTTGGAGGGTCTGCCAGAGGCTGTACTGCTCCCTGTATTCTCTTACTATCTCCTCATCCTGCAACAGGGAGCAGTTCAGCCTCCACAGCCCTCCCCCTACCGTCACACCTGTGGGAAGTGAAAGGGTGCAGGAGAGCATGCAGTGATCAGAAAAATGGAGGGGGGTCAGTGTAGCATCGGTCGGCGGGCAGTCGCGTGTAAAAACATAGTCAATTCGAGAGGCTCTGGTACCATCACCACTGTGCCAGGTGAAGCCCTCCTCTCTTTGATGCAGAGATTTAAAACAGTCCACTAATTTAAAATCTCTAACTAAACCCTGTAATAAAACCGACGTCTTGTCTACCTTAAAATCTTCTCCTTTCCCTCTCCTATCTGATCTACTTAAAATGCAGTTAAAATCCCCTCCGACCACTAGGGGAGCCCTCCCTAGCATGTGGGGCTGCAGCTCTTCTAAAAGGTCGTGTCTGTCATTCTTGTCAGTAAAACCATACACATTGAGCACATTAAAATCCCTATCTAAAAAGGTCAGGTGGGTTAAAAGCGCCCGCCCATCCCTTACCACAGTGCTGCCCTTCACCGAGATGTGTGCATTTTTAATTAAAATTGCAACCCCATCTGCCCGGTTAAAATTGGACCCACTCCAAATGGAGGGTCCTGGGGTCCACATCTCTTCCCACTTCTTGTAATTGTTTAAAAAGGGCAGAGAACACTCTTGCAACAGAAATATATCTGCATTAAAAGTGCTTAAAAGGGATAAAATGCTATGTGCTCGTGTATGAGTCCTCACACTTCTCACATTTATTGTTGAGACTATGAGACTCATGAGCAGTGTGAGTAAAAACACAGACATTAAAAACCACAGAGGTATTCTTAAAAACATGGAGATCAACCGAGGTCAATCTCCTGTGACTCGAGCTCCTCTTTGATCTTCACAGGAGGATCTAGAGGGATGCTCGAGTCTGCCGCCTCAGGTTGCGCAGAGGGAATCTCTTGCGCTTCCGTCGGTGACGATGTTGCTCTCAGCGTAAATTGCAGAAAGGACACCTCATTTGGAGGGGAGTCAGAGGGCCACAGACGGTTCAGATCTTCCGAAGAGGAACTATCCGAACCCTGTTTCGCTCTCTTTTTATCCTCAGCCATTGCTGACTGAGGAGACTCCAAGGGCCTTTTAGCAACCTGCGCATTTGGGAGTGAAGCAACTACTTCACCCCCACTGGAAGCCACACTCACCTCCGGCACAGTTGCTAGAGAGGAGTCAGACTCCTCCCCCTCCGCTAACTCCTCCCGCTGCTCCTGTACTTGCTCCACTACAAGCTGGGAGGGCGTGGCCTCCAGTTCCTCTGCCTGATTGTTAGCTCCGCCCTCTTCCGCCCGGCCAGTCCCCGAGGCCGGCTGGAGATTTGAATCTCCCGCCGAAACCCCAGGGACCGCCTCCTCCTCCATTTTGTCCTTCTCCTTCTCCCTTTGTTCCGGACCATGCGGCCGGGCGGCCATTTTGTTGGCTTTTAGCCTGTTGGCAAAACTTTTCGGGCAATCTCTGTAGAGATGGTCAGAACTACCACAGAGATTGCACTTTCTGCCATTGGGACATTCTTCATAAATGTGCCCAATTTCTCTACACTTCCTGCACACAGTTTCTGTACACGCTTCGGCTAAGTGCCCAAACTTGCCGCATTTGCGGCAGAGTTTGGGCATCCCTTGGTAGTGAATGTAGCCCCGGTTCTCTCCCAACACAATCATGGACGGCAAATGACGAAGGCCTTGGAAACTGCTCGGGTCTTCCCATTGTGTAATGGGAACTCGCCACGAGCAGTTCCAAATGCCATCCTCGTCAACTACCTTGACCGGTGGGCCTCTGACCGTGCAATATCTAGCCAGCCATACACAGATGTCCTCTCCAGTTACCGTCTCATTAAACATTCTTACAATGACTACTTTCTGAGCATTATCAGTCAACTTTTCAACATCAAACATGGAGAACTGGCCTTTAACACATTCAAACCGTTGCCAGAACAATGTGAGCAGAGAAGCACGAGCGGAAGCTAACATCAAACCCCTTGCTACCAGGCAGAGTCACCAAACAATTCAATTCTTGCGGGTTAAAACCTAGCTCCCTCTGGATGAGCTTTCTGGAGAAGTCTAGCCTAGACATCCCCAGTAGCCTACCATCCAGAGTTTTAAAATTAACACTTTGAATGCCAGAAACGTAATGTTACGTTATAACTTGTCATGCGTTGAGTGCCAAAAACGTAATGTTACGTTTTTGCCTTTTTTTTAATTTACGAAAATAGAAACCCTCACACAGGTTATATATGATTTTTGGAACTCTGTGATAAATAGAACTGAAATAAATTACGATCGGAAACTCATAAAAACTCACGATCTGCACATTTTGTCTGGACATTTTCACATCACAAGGCAGCATTTGATTACTATTGCAGCATTTGTGTCAAATAATGCACGTCATGTCATGTTGTCCTTTCGCGGGTTCGTCACTAGGTGGCAGTCTCACCACAGGCATGATTCGGCTTGTGTCACTCCTCGAAACTTGACAGAGAACACTCCATCATAATCATAAAAGAAGCGATATCTCCTTTTCTAGAAAAAAACAAGGATTTTGATGAAAACTACCCACTGTTTAGCTTGGGATTTCTCAGGAACGGAGGCATGTAGAAATAAACGGTTTTCACCCACTGAGAGCTCAGAGTCTTACCTTTCAAATGACCCATAGTATGTGTCCATAGCTATAACACAGAATACGCTGTGGCTCTATAAAAATAGGCAACAGTGGCCTGGATTGCTGGCACTCTGGGCCAAAGCTTGTTAAAAACACCTGGCAACCAAACTGTTAAAGCGCACGCTGTGGTGCCTCCGCATGCCGGCACGGGCTGCCGACATGGCTGCTGGAGGCACCCAGCTGCTAAAATGCTAAAACCACTAAAACAATAAATAGGCTAAAACAATAAATAGATAAATAACTGAAACACAGTGAAACCACTTTGGTGCCATCCTCATTCCCCTCACATTCAAGGAGACTACCGTGAGGTGACTCATAGCTTTGTAAAGAAAAGGACTCCAAACCCCCCACCCCCCCAAAACACAACCCCAAAACCAAAAGCCCAGAGGCCGTCAGAGACCCCCGCTCCGGCCCAAAGCAAGGAGACAAAGTCAAGTCTATCTCTTCCATCACGACCGAGTCCTCAGGCATGCATTCCTGGGGAGGGGTCGAAGGAAGAGGAAGACCCCCCGAGCCCCCCACCAGCAACACCGTTGCTTGCCCCCCACCTCCATGGGGGGAGCCACCACACGAGGAGGATCAGCAGGAACAGTAGGACCAGGAGCCGGCCGAGACCCCCGAGAGAGCATGGCCCGGGACCGCCTGACTGGCGGCCGCGGATCCTCAGGAGCAGCAGCTTCCATCAGCCCCCTCTTTGCCGCCTCTCCTGGCAGGCATAAATCCATCTGGCCGGCTCCAGCTCCATCCGATGCATGACAATGGTTTCCATGACATACGCCATCGTAAATCTGCTCCTCTGCTCCTCCGTCGCATTCTCCTTCACAAAAATCCTTACAGAATCCTTCAGCCACGCCTGTGGGGCCGGCACAAATTCACGATCACGACCCCTCCTCAGAGGGAAGCAGCCTCTTGACGGAGGGGGCAGATTCAGGCATCTCCTCCTCATCATCCGCACCGCTGAAGAGGTCCACAGACGTTCCCCCCGGACTGGACACTGGCAAGGAAGACTCGAACGAGACCTCCAAAGAAAGCCCGAATGCGTCACAAGAGGTCTGTTCCAAAGCCCTCAGCGCCACACAATGTCGATAGGCCCCTCCGGAGAAGACAGCAACGATGGCACCTGCTCCGGGACAGTCGGATCCACAGCCCCGGGATCCCCAGAGGGGGCGCCGGTAGCCTTACCGGCTCCCGAAGCCTCCCCGACCGCTCCCGGAGCAACTCCGACATCCCCAGCAGCCGCCGCAGTACCTCCAGCCTCCAGCAGGGGGTGTCCAAACCCCCTCTCTTCCATGTGCTCCTGGAATTGTTTGGCAGCCATCTTTGCCATTGTTCCCAGCTCCATGTCCTTCATCCTCGTGCACCGCCGGTCGGTCCCGAGCCCAGGCAGAGCCCTCCGCCGAACCCCCAAAGTGACTAGGGCACTGCTTAAAGAGGTGCGTTCGCTCCCCGCACAGGGAACACACCTTGGGGGCCGTACAATATTTTGCCTCGTGGTCGGTGCCGTGGAAAAAGCGGCACCGACCACCCCGACATTGAGCCCTCATATGTCCAACTTCACCACATCTGTAACACGACATTGGCTGGCCCGGGTACGACAAATGGACTTTATCTGGTCCGATAAACTGCAGGGGGGTGATGAAATGTCCCCTGCCGGCTGTCCTGCCTTAGCCTCCCCGCATATCGCCTCTTACAGGTCCAGAAACCCTCTTCATTACAAAGTTTCGTCCCCCCACGCAGGTCTTCCACATGTCTAAGTAAAACTCCTTAAACATCTTCAGTTCTGACAAAAGGGTTGAAAACCCGCGTAACCAGAAGGTAGATATTGGTCATGGCCAAACAGAGGCCTTACCTGTAATCCCTCTAAGGCCGCGATCACACCGGGGCGGAATTTCCGCGTGTAATCCGCAAGGTTGTGCAGACGAAAGTTGAAAAAACAAGGAGCTGATTTTTTTCAGGAGCGGATTTTGTTTGCCGTTGCTAAGACAACCACAGGTTCACTCCGCTTAGCATAGCCCTCATTTCGCTAAGCAAACTGAGTAACTAAAGTTTCTATTGACTGAATGAACAAAGATTATGAAAGTAAAGATATAAATCTCACTACATATGTCATAAAAACGTTTGTTAATGACGAAGGTTTTGAATATATTGCGTTTTCTGCGTCGAGAATGGTCAATACATGAGTGACGTGTCCGCGGATTTTCTGCACCGAGTTGAATTTTTTTCTATTCTGTCCGCCTGCAGCGGACCCGCGGAAAATCCGCGTTCCGCGCTCAGCGGAAAATCAGCGCGGAATACGCTCCCTGCCATTAAGAAACAACAGAAAAAATCCGCCTCCAGCTGAAAAATCCGCCCCGGTGTGATCGCGGCCTAAGGCAGGACAGCCAGCCTTCCTCTTCCACTCCTCCAGGAATTCCATGCAGGCTTGCAATCGTTGGAAGGTAACATCACCCCCGGAGTTCCCGTATCCTGTACTGCCGCAATGTTTTCCGGTGACAGTCCAAAAACATGAAAAATGAAAGTAAAGTCTGCACACCAAGCTCCCAAAACAGCCTTCAGCACGTCCCTTGCAAAAAATCTCCTCGAAAACCTCTCCATAATCTCCGTCTTTGCTGTTGCCGATACCATCACTCTCACTGAATTCTTCCTGCCGCCAGGCATCCCCATGCCCACAGATTTTTTTTCTCTTAGTGTTTATTACCAATCCAAATCAAACTGAAATTACATCAACACAGCACAAAAACACCCACCACCAAACACCACACAAAACCCAAGTCCAAACTTCCCACAAACCCCATCCCAAACAAAACCCAAACCAAAAACCCATCAACCCACTCCCACCCTCGGCAAACCCCCCCAAACCTCCCTCACCTCATCCACCCCATCCACCACATCCACCACAGAGAAAACCTCCACCCTCTTCCTCACTTTCCACAAAGCCCACGAAAACACCCTGAACGGCTCCACAGCCGGCGCCTGTCTGCGAATGCAAGACAGGCGCCAGCCCCAGATGGCCAGTTTCACACAGGAAACAATAACCCACACAGCCACCCGCTTTCCATCCCTGACCCCCTGACCCCACAGCACCAGCTCAGGGGTGAGGTCAGGCCCCCAGCAGGACATCCCCCTCCCTCACCCACGGATGAGCCCTGATCAATTCCGCCACCCGCTCAAAATGGGGCAGCCACTCCGCAGACCAGGGCGACCCCAGGTCCAGAGGCCTAAGGTGCCACACCACCGGCCTCAACCAGAACCTGGCCCAGACTTCCGCCTTGTGGGCCCCCGGCCCCACCGCCAGACGGCACTGAAAAGTGGCCAGCAGCGCCAAGGCCCGCACTGGCAGGCACGGCACCGCTCTCCCACCCTGATCCACCCGGAGGTACATGACCTCACGAGCCACCAGCTCGCGACGTCCCCCCCAGACGAAGGAGAAGATCTCCCTCTCCAGCTGCCTACCCCAAAGGAAGGGCATGGGCAAAACCACTGCCAAATGGTTAAGGAGAGGGAGAACATCCGCCACCACCCGGCCGGACAAGGAAAGCCGACGGGCCCGCCACCTCAGCAGGCGACCCCGCCGACGGGCCTGCCACCTCAGCAGGCGACCCCACACCTTATCAAACAAGGCCCCCCAATTCCGCCCAGCTCGATCCCCCGCACCAAACCACACCCCCAGGACCTTGAACCCATCACCTGCCACAGTGAAACCACCAGTCACATCCTCCCGTCCTGCCCACTGTCCGAAGAAGGCCACAACCGACTTCGACATATTCACCCGTGCACCAGACGCCCTCCCAAAATCCCCCAGAACCTCCACCACCCACCCAAAACACCCATCCGTGGTCAAAAACAAGGACACATTGTCCGCATATGCCGCCACCTTAGCCACCACCCAGCACCCCCCGGCATATGAACACCCCTCACCCCCGCATCCCACCGAAAACGGGAGAGCAGAGGCTCCAAAGCCATCACATATAACAAAGGCGAGAGCGGGCAGCCCTGCCTCAACCCTCCCGCCTGAGCCACCTCCCTCGAATACACCCCGTTAACCCCCACCCTGCTGACAGCACCTGCATAAAGCAGGCTCAGCCACGCCAAAAAGCCCTCCCCAAAACCCATCCGCCACAGGACCAGGAGAAGAAAGCGATGACTCACACGCAAAAGCCTTCTCCTAGTCCAAGCTAGGCAAAGCTAGGCAAAGCCCTCTCTTCCGCCCAGGCAATGATGTCCCTAATGAGGGACAGCGCCTGACCACACGACCTCCCCCGAACCCCACAGGTTTGGTCATCCCCAATGACCAGCGCCATCACATCCCTCAAGCGCACCGCCAGTAGCCTGATTTCCATAGACTGCAAATCTTGTTCCTCGATTCTGGTCTGACCAAGACTATAACAAATAGCGTTTCGAAATGGCCTGGTTAACCCGCCTCCCTCGGCTTGCTACTGGTTGAGGCCAGAAAGGGCTGTGCCGAAGTTTAAACCAATCACACCACTATTTCCTTTGACGTATGTAACGCGACGGGAACTGGTTGAGTAACAGGAAGAAGAAGGAACCGAACCGGACACTAGTACAGACAGGCAAACAGTAAAGAGCACGACGAGCAAAAATGGAGAGAACCGACTTTTGCAGGGCATGCAAAGTTAACATGCGAGTGGCTGGTACATATTCTGTGTTGTTTGAAAGACGTAGAAAGCCGCAGTCAGTAGCCGAACGGCTCCAGAACATTGGCATCACTGTCACTCCTGACAGCACAAAATCGGATAGAATCTGTCCAAGATGTGTTACTATTCTCACGCGGCTCGAACGAGACCTGCCCGTTTATCGAGAGTGGGAAAGAGAGTTTGCGAGAGCCACCGGAGCCTCGACGGAAGCCCCCACGGAGAAAAGACCAAGAGAGCCAACACCATCCAAGACCTCACGCAAAATAAAAAAGGGACAAGGGCCAACGCTGTCAAGTAGTAGCACCAGTCCTGGAGGCCTTGTGAGCTCTCGGAAGAGCATTACCCAGGTGAGATTTTCTTAACCGGTGAACTGTGTGTAAAATGCTTACTTGTGGCGTATGATTTAGGGTTTGATTTACCTTTAGTTCGCTAACCACTGTGATTAGTTTGTAGTCACCATTGAGGCTTTTTTTACCAGCTAGGTTAGCCATCAAGTAGAAACTGAGCAACATCAAATACAACCATTGATGCATAATCGGTGAATAACTGCGTAGTCAACTACTCTAGTGTGACACGTCAAGTAATGGTACCTACCAATTTGAGACTGAAATGATCATTTGCCAGACTGTGGCTAAGTATCCACGTTATCCACGTAGATCCCAAATTGGCACCCCAGGGGGTCGCGGAGACAGGCTACAGTGGGGGGAGGGTCGCAGACGCAGACAGAATGGATGTTATAAAACGCTGGGACAAAACGTGTGGAAAGTTAACATGACTCCATTAACGAGTTTGTAATGGTGCTCACTCATAATGCCAATAGGCCTATATGTTATACTTTGTGAATATCAAATTAAAATTTAGTTCATGTACATAGTAGTATATATTTCCTTTGGGATTCAGGGGGTGGGGGTTGAGGAACGATTTGTGGGTGCATGAGGGGCTCCCTGCAGAAAAGTTTGATAGCCACTGGTACAGAGACTGCTTCCTAAATAGTGTACTATAAAGATCCAGCCTTTACATTTCTATAGGGATACTCAAAATGTGTACTCTAAATGTATTCAAATGCAATTTGATAATCATGAAATATAAACTATGTGTTACAGATCATTACCACTTACGCGCATATTGTTGGACTTGATGTTTGGGGATATTGTGTTAAAGTGTTGTCTTTGTTTTAATGTCTTTTGTAACAGAGGAGGTGGTACAATTTGAAAGTGTGCAACACAAAGTGCAACAGACGACTTCGATGTGGAGCCCATGCCCCTTCAAGTATGCAGTGATGCCCCACCCACATACACGATTGTGATGGACAACCTTGACTTCTTTGTCTCCACTCACAACCAATCCAGTCAACATGGCAATAAAAGCATCCACTGGACTCACCACATAGCAGTCCAAGACCGCATACCACTTCATTACCTACCAACTTCAAAGCCGGCATATGACCTCGAAGACTATGATTTTGTAACATCGCTCCCTGAAGAGGACCTACAACAGCATTTGCGCAGGGAGTTCATAGTTCTTGGCAGCAGGATGATGTGCCAGCACCTGTCTGCTTTCAGTTCCCTATCTGATGTTGTGGTGTGCCACATGCCACATCAGTACAGCAAGGAGATGACGCAACGTTCTACAGATGTTAGTATTTATCCAGACATTCAACCATTTTTAAAGTCTATCCCATGGTTTGCATTGCTACATGTTTATTCTGTATGACTGTCATACCCTTTTGTCTACTTGAAGTTCCCGTTAGGCCTCCTGTTTAAGAATGAGACCAACAGGGCAGATCTGATAGAGATACTGCGACACATTCAGGCTCAGTAAGTATTTCACATAATGGCATCACTAAGACCCCCACAGTTATGAAAAATCTTAATGTCTGCTACACACTAACTTGAGTCACTGTATCATTTGTCATATCATCCATGCAGGTATGTACCAAAGGGTCCTGAGGGGTACACAGTAATCGTCATTGGTGGTGACCGTCTAACAGAGGCAAACTGCCGTAATGCACAGTGGACCTTTGCTGATGCGGACACAAAAGAGGACCGAATGGATGGGCTTGTCTTCAAATTTGAAGACTGGCATGCCATCAGAGTCCTCTTTGAACTGAGTAGCCAATTTCAAAAATTTCAATCATAATGCCATTGCCTATGAAGCATGATGGACCTCAGGTAATTAACCAAAATAATTATTTTAGATTTTTTACATGTAATTGCACGACTACGCCACTGGGGGTTTTCACCCCAGAATAAACCTTGACTTCAAAAGTAAGGCACACAGGTTCGGACAGACTGGGACAGAGGCATGGACTAAACAAATAAAAATATTTTCTTTATTTATACAAACATTCAATGATCGAAGTTGGCAGAACCGGACTAGCAGGGCAAGTTACCAGTGGAAACTAATGTGTTGGTTCACACCACTCGTGCTATGCAACAATGGCCTATGGTACTGCACGCACACTCACACATCCTCATAGGCATACCACCCTAAGCAAGTGATTCAATCAGTATAGCTACCACTAAACACAGGTGAGTCAATTCACTGCAATTCAAGTTAAAACGAGTCCTTCTGGGATCTGCCCTGCGAGCTACGGGACTGGTGGTCGAATAAAAGAAAGCAAGACACAAATAAACAGAAAGGCAAACTAAATTCAGTAGGGACAAAACAGCGATGGGCAATCTGCCCCGGTGCAAACATACAGTGCCCAGAACCCTCGATGGCACCTCTGAGGAATTGGGCACACAATAAAGTAATTAGCCATAGTCCATTACACACATCACGGTTTACAGTGGATTGATAGATACAGGATCGGTTACATACCTCGTACAAGTAGACAGAAAGTGCAGTTTACAAACAGACACCGTCAGGGCACCAGGGGATCAGGTACCTGGCGATTAACAAATCAGAACATCACCCCGAGTGTTTTGGATGAAGCACATCAATTACACACAATGTTTACAATACACACACATACCTTGAGCCTCTACAAATGTACATCAGAACCGACCCGGGCGTCACAGATCATACGGTCTGTACCAGCCGAACACCGGGCAGAACAGCAACAAATATTACCTCCAACGAGCCAACCCAACGCTGACTGCTTTTATTAAACAAACGCCTAGCCGCCACTAAATGGTTAGCCACTCATGGCTATCTAAGCCAGTGACGTCATGACAGTATGGGAGCTGGTAAGGGACAACACTCGCTTCAAGACTTGACAGGTCTACCTGTTACACCTATGCACACGATGTTGAAAAAAATGTGCCATTGACATTGATCCCCCTACCCCATGACATTCTCTTGATGTGTTTAGATCCACCAGAAAATATTCTTCAAAGAGTCGGCAAAGGACCACGGCACACTGTTTGCAAACATGACCAAGTTAAGGTATGTGTAGCCGGTGGCGGTCCGCACCACACACGGGTCTCGAACCCGCCACCCCGCAAGCTACAAACTCCCGGCGTGGGAGTGGAACGCTCTAACCAACTGAGCTAAAAGCCCGAGCTTCTAACTCAGCATGTTAGAAGCGCCCATGGAATTGGGTGATGAGGATTTACACACTACCACTGAGCTAGCCACGCTAGCTGGCCTCCGTTACATATTGTTACGGCCCAGCCGTTTCGGCCTTCCTGCTCGTCCGTTTGTCTGTCTTTCTGTGTCTGTGTCTGTGTGCATTGCAGGCTGGAATTGCGCACAGGTTCAGCTGATTATTGGTGGGCGGTGCCATGGCCTTTAAAAGGGCCTACCTGGCTGCAGTTCGAGTTCCCTCTCTCCAGAGCAGCAAGCGTCGTTTTGTTTTGGTTTTCCATATGACTGATTCTGCACTACATTCTTATTTTCTCACCATCACATTTATACTGATTCTTGATTACTTATACTTTCTTTACATTAATAAATATTTTCATTTTTTAAGTTTTGGTCTAAGCGTGATCTCCCTCCATGTTGCAACACCAAACGAGCCTGGTGTGTAACAATATGTTTATATTCCTATAATCTTTTTTTGTGTGACATTAAACATGACATTGTACCTTTTCAATCTGATTTGTGACATTTGTGTTTTTAAAACAAAGATTATGTGCTGCAAAGTTCTCAAAGTTTGTCAATTTGTTCTTTTTCTGCATGTGAATATAACTGTTAATGCTTCCCACAGTGTCTGGTGATGTTCCAAATACAGTCAACGTGGATATGTCTGGACTCTTGATGGATTGGTCTTTATATTAGGAGGGAAACATCCACCCTGCTGATATCATGAACTCAGCAGGGTATGGTATGAATTTAGTTTTGCTTGGTGTGTCTGCTCACTAATCTTTTCATGTCCCATATATGTGGGGTATGTTGGTTTGAATGTGATAACGTTCCAGCTGTGACTGTGAGGCGTGCGTGTCTACGAGGCGTGCATGTGTGCGAGGCGTGCGTGTCTACGAGGCGTGCGTGACTGCGAGTCGTGCGTGACTGCGAGTTGTGCGTGACTGCGAGGCTTGTGTGACTTCAAGGTGTGTGTGACTTCAAGGTGTGTGTGACTTTGCGTGCAAGACTGCCAGGCGTGACTGAAAATGTCTGGAAGAACTGAATGTGTGTGGGAGTGACAATGCCTTCCAATAATGGAGGGAGCTATACAGCAATATTAATTGAGGATGCACAGATGTGTCAGACCTATTTCTAATGGTATGTATTTGTATCCTAGTGTAACACCTAGGGGGAGTATTGAGTAAATTACCAGTCAAACCTAAATCTGAATGCTAATCCCGAAGACAACCAGCAGGCTTTCCCAATAAAGGGAAATGAAATGGAGAGAGAGGGACTGGAGTATTATCAAAATTAATACAATGTTTATTATATATTCTTCAAATCACATACAAAATGACACACACACACAGACACACACACAGACAGACAATAGGCCTTCAGGGCAACAAATTCACAGTTGAGGGCAATAAATATCACAGCAAAGGTGTTTGGATAAACAGCACACAATACACTTCAAAAATGACTCAGTAGGCAAACACTCCCAGAGCACATCGGTCACACAAAAATTGTGGAAATTACTTTAAACAAGCCAATGGCCACAACAAAGTTATTGTCTCCCTCCTAGAATATTGCACAGACCCAATGGCCTAAATAAATAGCACATACAATAGACATACAAACATTGAACAACCAGGACAGCACTAGGCAACAAGGTGGGCTCCCGGCCCACATGCTCGCACACACACGCACTCAAACACAAAATAATACTAAAAATCGAGCACAGGAAAAACAGTGGCTAAGGCAGCGGATGACTGTCCTCCTGTAGAAACGCAGGCCGCAGAGCTGAGCCGGAAGACTATTGTGGTTTTCAAACGATCCCGTAGTGGACCTGATTTTACTTGTACGTTCACAGGCAAAAATTAACTGCACCACAAACAGCACTCAGTTGACTCGTAACGACCACACTCCTATGAAGGTGAGTTTTCGTTGGAACATACAGGCTCGCAGCCGGAAAGTTTGTCAAGGCGAGAAGCTGGATGCAAACACACACTCCAGTGAAGGATCACGCAGGCACCAAGCCAGGGTTCACTCGCACAACACAGAACTCCTGTGTGAAGCCAAAAGACGAAAGGCACTAATGAGCTACCGAAGGACGCGGCCATATTTAACAGGGCTGATCCACCTGATACAATCAAGGCATCCGTCCTACCCACTACACTAGGAGCAGCAATGCCAAGCGCGGCCCACGTGCAGACTACAATGCATACAGGGATTTGTTATCAAGGACACAACCGCACTCTTCTTGGCTGCAGCGATGTAGGTCTTTGGCTTAGATGATCCATAAGGTTAATGAACACCTCACTTCTATGTTTGGGCCACTAAGGTCACCACACCTTTCACTTAAGGTAACACATCCCAAATATATGTCAGTTTATATGCCAAGATGGTAAAATAAAGCTTGGCAATTTTATGCAGGTATCAGAGAGTTCATGCTTGTTATTGCATACTTTTTAGCGCCAGAGGGCAAAAAGTATTAATGTCACACTATTCATACTCATATCAACATTCAAGTCCAAGGTGGATTACTATTGTAAATGTAACTATTGTTAAAATGTATATTTATCTCTTCTGCACATTTTACTGAAATGTATTACATTGTTGCAGAATAATACAAATTATTTCATACTGAAATACTGATTTAGTGTTGGCTCACTGTAACAAAAATGGGGACTTCGACTTGCTGCAGTTATGGCAGTCGACTAAACATTTTCTCTTTGTCTTGACAGACAATTCAGCGTCTCTCATCCCGGAAGACATTAGGGTCGGCTCAGCTGAAGTAAGGAGGACCTGGTTGCACGCTGCTGTCTCCCAGGTTGTGGACCAGGGGTGCGTTTCCCGTACAACGATGAATGTTAGCATTCTACCATCAAAGTACGATGTTCGTGGGAACTAGGTAGGTGCTCAGCTATGGGTGTTTCCCAAAAAACGCCTACCAACATGGTAGACTACTATGTAAGTTTCTACCATGTTGGTATGTACCACCATAGTTCCTACGGCTACGACCATGTTTGCAGATGTTTTCGGAAGTGTTCGGAGACAATTCGGGCGCATTCGCGGTAGGAAGCATGCCAGTCCCGTTTATACATTTATGTTGATATAGTCAGTTAATAACGGCGGTTACATGAACCTGTGATCAATAAGATTCAATCAAGTCATATGCCAAAAGTGGTGTAGTTTATCTTCACCTTCGAGTGAAAATACAAGAAATAGTAACGACAGGAAATTATATTGGCAAGTAGTCTAATTAGATGTGAGGAACCTTCCTGTACGTGCAGCAGGTGGCTTAGTGGGTTAAGCGCACAGCTTTGACTCACATTCATTAGAGCAGTCGAAGGTTCAATGCCAGGTGATTATTACAGAATATCTTCTTACTCTGTGTCTAAATTATTATATTTAAAACAATACAAGAAAAATAAACTGAAATTATTATCCATTTGCTTGGGCATATTTTACGCATTAGTGCCTATAACAATTCGCCTGTCCCCGCTTGTTCCATGCAATATTATCTTTGAATTTGAACGTCTACCGATTGATAACACTCACATTAACAACGAAACCATCTAATTTCCTAATTGAATAGGCCTGCCATTACACCTGTTATTAGTCCAGTCAATCTAGCGCAAATTGACAAAAAAATTGCAACAGAAATGGTTCATGGTTTTTCTTGGTCCTAACACCCCCCTGAATCACATACTAAAAGTCGACCGCTGTAGATGGAGTGGAACATATATATTTTCTAAGTTAAAGGGCAAAATTGTGCCCAACAGTCTAAGTCAAATTGAGTTGAATAGGGTAAAATTTTAAATTAATAGATATCACTATGAAACTTCCTCAGTTGATTAGTTACATCATAACAAAGAAAAAATGTATTGGAAGTTTTTGGAGATGTTATGTTTATATATGCAAATTAGGCATTTATCTATAAAATGTACCATAATCTCCATAAAAAAAATACACAATCTAAAGACTTAAAATTAATAGATATCACTATGAAACTTCTCCAGTTGATTAGTTACATCATAGCAAAGACAAATGTATTGCAAACTTTTGGAGATATTACGTTTATGTATGCAAATTAGGCATTTGTCCATAAAATGTACAATAATCTCAAAATACACAATCTAAAAATCATGTAAGGCAGATGTTTCTGCCATATTCAATAGATAATATTAGGATACGCCACACTGTCTCTGCAACCTTATCTCCAAATGTGTCTTCACTACACAACACAAAGAAATGCTATAATTAGAATATTGTGTGTAATGTTCGATCTCATTTTGATGGTCTAAGTCTTTAATGGTCTCAGTCTCATCAAGAAATAGGTTAGTCCTAATATGTTTATCAGGAATCTAGGATTTCTGGTCTCTTCGTTATAGCTTCCCCCAGAGATGTACTTCTGTAAAGTATGGTGTAGCCACAATATGACTGAACTGTTATAATGTATTTTTTGACATTTGACTAATAGATGTTCAAACCCACACACAGATTGAACAATCCACAGTGTGCTTAGTAGGACAATACGCTATTTGATAGTCATTAGGTCTATGTCTATAGAGCAGGCACGGAAAACAGATCGAAGCTCGCACTCAATGTCCAAAAAAAGCTAAGAAAAAGCTCAAAACGAGAGATTCCCATTCAGGGTTTTTAACAGATGTTCTCACAGATGCCCAATTATTTAAAGTGCATATTTACAATCCACTGTGTGCTTAGGAAAACATTTGATAGTCATTAGGTCTAACACTATAGAGCAGGCACCACACTCAGACTTTGTCCATTATTGGTAAGCAAGACATTTGGCATGGTGGGATCTTAAGACTGTAAAAGTGATACATATCCTATACTTATTGGAGTCAGGTCATTTATATTAATGGAGTCAGATTTGTCAAAGTTATTATTTCAACAGACTTTCGGCAGAGCACTGGAAATACAGAACATGTATGGTGAGACAAGGCCCCAGGTCATTTGTTTCCTCACAGTTTACAATCGGATGAAGCCACATAACAAATCTATTATTTCATTCTGGCCATAATGTTGTCAAATGTAATGAATGCAACTTCCCACTATTTCCTCATATGTCTTTTCTGTCTCCCAGGGTAGTCGGTGAGGGGGGCCCCTCCATCCAAGACATACAACATATCTCGTTCTTGCACATGATCATGAGGCACAGCCTTCCATATTTCTTTTGCCAGTTGGTGTTTGTTAGCTATAGTAGAAACATTGTTCCGGTGGATAACCACATAGTTCACACTTGAAGACTTCAGCCAGCATGTCTCTGTTTAGCTGCAATCAAAAATGTTTGAAACAAGAGCTGTGGGTCACATAATCCATTTGATCGATATGAACACCCCCAACACCTTATCACAGGTGATATAGCCCACAATGGAGTGAATGTTGATCATTCCAAAGAGATCAGGGAAAATATTTTAAAGAACATGAATGGGAGGCATGTGACAGAATATGTCTTCAAGAAAAAAGCACAAGCAGTCACCCTGGACTCAAAATCCACTGTAAAACTGAATAATGAAGTTGCCCACATTGACCCATAGCTCTTGTTTCAGAGATTTTTGATTGCAGCTACACGAGGCTGTGCTTCATGGTCGAGCTAGTAGGCCTACAGTAGCCTATGTCTTGGATGGAGGGGCCCTCCTCCACCAACTACCCTGGGAGATAGGAAAGACAGATGAGGAAAGAGTGGGAAGTTACAAGCGTTACATACGAAAACATTATGGCCAGAATGAAACAATAGATTTTTTTTTTTTTGTGGCTTCATCTTATTTATAGATTGTGTATTTTGTTATGGATGTTATGGTATATTTCATGCATAAATGCCTAATTTGCATATATAAATGTAATATATCCAAAATTTTGCAATACATTTGTCTTTGCTACGATGTAATTAATCAACTGGAGAATTTTCATATTGTGTATTTTGTTATGGAGATTATGGTACATTTTATAGATAAATGCCTAATTTGCATATATAAACATAACATCTCCAAAAACTTCCAATACATTTTTTCTTTGTTATGATGTAACTAATCAACTGAAGAAGTTTCATAGTGATATTTATTAATTTAAAATTTTACCCTATTCAACTCAATTTGACTTAGACTGTTGGGCACAATTTTGCCCTTTAACTTAGAAAATATATATGTTCCACTCCATCTACGGCGGTCGACTTTTAGTATGTGATTCAGGTGGGTGTTAGGACCAAGAAAAACCATGAACCGTTTCTGTTGCAATTTTTTTGTCGATTTGCGCTATTTTGACTGGACTATATCACCAATAATCACCACCTGGAAACTTTCTCCAAATGAAAATTCTTCCTAAATAACAAAGTAGAGGACACACACGTTGACTGAGGTGGTTTTGAACTCGCAGGAATCACCATTGTACGCCTCATAGGCGCACTGGCTTATCCATTTACGCCACCAGTCATCTCAATACGCTCTGTATCTCTTGCCTAATTTAAATCATGAAAATACTGAAGGAGACTAACGTGACCTATAATATTAATAATGAACAGGAAATCACATTGTCAGTATATAACCAAGTCTTACTCATCATTGAAGTGTTTTTAATCAACAATTTCGTTGTCTCCAAATTTACCCAACTATGGGATGTTCAACGCCCTCTGTTGACTACAGTGTTGTAGTAAGATACTAACTTGTTACGGGAGGAGAAGAGTTCTCGTAGGTACGGATCAAGTTACGATGTTGTTTACGATATAGCGCAGGAACCATGATTTCGAGAAACAAGGACATAGTAGCTACGTACATCGTAACATGGAGGTTTCACCTCCATAGTATGGACGAGCATTTTGGGGAACACCTCTCTCGTAGTTTCATGGTTCCCACGATGTTGGTAAGCCCCAGTTAGCCCGTAAATAGCTCGTAAATGTTTGGGAGACGCACCCCAGGTGTCCACGAGAATTCACAGCCTTTCCAGGCTTTGAAAAAAACTTGTTGGCACTTATGGACTACTCACAGCTGTGGAAATGGATGAATGCCAGACTTAAGGACTGGCGTAAGATGTCAATATAAAACCCTACTGGGGGGAGGGGGAGGGATGGTGCTTGTGGTGTACAGGTCTTATTTGTTTGTAATTTTTTTTTTTTTTTAATGTACATGTATATAGACACACGCTCTGTGTGATTTGAACAATTTGAAAACGTTGAAAGCATGTTGTACCTATCTTTTGTTTGTCAACGGTCTTGTGAATTCGACTGATTTCTGTCTCCAGTAGCATTTACTGATATTCATTTATTGATGCCATTTGCCATCTCAACAGTGCAAATTGTTGTTTCCCACTGGACTTGCACTGAAAATTTGTGTTGACACTATCTGTGCTACACGATATGCTCACCACTTGGACTTGGAATTTTCTGTCTGTATACTTACAGAGGTATCAGGTGTTTCATCTAACATTGCACATTTGCATCTTTGTATTGTTACTTGCATGATGTTGTGTTCTTCCAGCACAAACCATCTAGCCTTGGACTCTACTCAGACAAGATGCTGTGAAATGTCTTTGTACCTCACCAAATGACTATCAAGACTTTATACTTTACTCCATTCAATTCTATTCTTTTCTATGATTAGTGGAAAAAAGGCAAAGTGACAGGGAGGTCCATACCCGCCACCGGTTCAGCACCCTCTCCCCAGTCTTCAGCACCCCCACATGCCTCGCAAGCCACATCTCCACCTCCCTGCGAGGCAAGTGGGGGTTGTACAAGTGAACAGTAATAGCCACGGCCTCCCTCTGGAATAACTTGGTCAGGCCTATGCCTGCCAGGTTGGGGTGCCCGGACAGGTCCTCCCACATCCCCACAAAACTGAGACACTGAGGCATAGTGAAAAACGTAAAGTCTATCCAACCTGTCCGGGCGAAGTCCTGGCAGGCATAGACCCATCGCGCTGGCTCCAACTTCATGACGTGGATAACGATTGTCTCCATCACGTACTGCATTGTAAACCTCCTCCTCTGGTCCTCCGTAGCATTCTCTTTGACGAATATCCGGACTGAGTCCCTCAGCCGCGCCTGCGGGGCCGGCACAAAATCTTCATCCTTCTCCATCTGATAAGAACAGATTTTTTTTTTTTCTCTTAGTGTTTATTCACCAAACCAAATCAAACTGAAATTACATCAACACAGCACAAAAACACCCACCACCAAACACACAAAACCCCCGTCCCACGCCCCCCTCAAAACCCCCACCTCCCTCTCCCCCCAACGTGCACCTCCTGTAAAAAACAGATATGAAAGGCCAAGGCCTTGGCGTGGGCGAACACGGCCTGGCGCCTGAGCGCCATCCTCATGCCTCTCACATTGAGGGACACCACCGTGAGATGACTCATGGCCAAAGGAAAGAAAGAAACCCAAACCCCCCACCCCCCCAAACCCAACCCCAAAAACAAACGCCCAGAGGATCCCAGGAGGGAAACAATACACAATACATAACCCCCCCACCCCCCAAAACAAAACCCAACCCCCATCCCACACATAAACATGTAGAAACCCCATCACACCCACCACCCCCCAATACACAACACAACACACATACACATCTTGTCCGTACTTCATGTTCGGGGTTATTTAGAAAGGCCGGACCCCCTACCCCGGCCCCCAGAAGTACCTGCACCGGGCCCGCGCCCGCCCGGGTCAATCACTGCAGGCCCTCACGTCGACCCGGCAGTCCTCCGGACCACTGCCTCCCCTGGGTCTGTCGAGTCCAGAGCGTCCTGAGGGAGCGGCGGCGGGGCCTCCAAAGCCAGCCTCACCGAGGCCGTCAGCGACCCCCGCTCCGGCCCGAAGCAGGGAGACATGGTCAAGTCGACCTCGTCCATCATGTCATCCTCAGGCATGTGCTCCCGGGGAGGGGACGAGGGAAGAGGAAGACCCCCCGAGCCCCCCACCGGCGGCACCATCGCGTGCCCCCCCACCTCCACGGGGGGAGCCACTGCATGAGTAGGAACAGCAGCAGGACCAGGAGCCGGCCTCGACCCCCGCAAGGGCTTGGTCCGGGACCGGCCGACTGCCGGCCGCGGGTCTTCAGGAGCAGCTTCCAGCAGCCCCCGCTTCGCCGCCTCTCCCGACACAGCCGAGACCCTTTTGCAGCCCCTCGGGCTATCACCCATCTCGTAGTCTGCCGGAACAGTCGCAGCCGTCGTGACCGCCCGAGTGGCCTGGGCCCCCCGGTACGATAGAGCAGCCGGTAGAGTGGAAACAGCCGCGGCAGCCCGACCAGCAGGGGCAGCCACAACCCCCGACGCAGCGACCCCAGCCTGGGGCGCCGCGGCAGGAGGCCCAGCCACCCGGGCCGACGAGGACCTCTCAGGAACCGGCGGCGACGATCCCGTAGGCGGTGGCCCACCCTCCAGGGCAGGCGAGGAGTCCGCAGCCACAGCAGCCACGGTAGGCGGAACCCCCGGAGCAGCAGCGGGAGGCCCGACCACCGCAGATGGCTTGGCGGTCTCCTGACCAGACGTGACCGGTTGTGCATTGATGGCCGAGGCTGCCGGATCGGCAGCGCCCTCCGGGGCAACCGGCCTCTCGGGAACAGCGTGGCCCTCCAGGGTGGGCGGGGCCGCCAATGGCGAGGGAGACCCCTCCCGGGTCTGGCACGGCGGCCAGCTCGTCGTCTGTAGGTTCCTCCCGACGCTGCTGGGGCGGTGTGGGACCGGGCGGGCGCCCGGCAGCCCCAGACGGCCTCCCCGTCGCCCCCGCATAGGAGGAGGCCCGCCTAGGGCAGGCCCGGTATAGATGGTCTCCTGCACCACAAAGTGAACACATTTTGGGAGCCCCACACTCCCCAGCGTGGTGCCCATCCTGGCCACAGGCCCGGCAGCGGGTGCCCGGGCACTTGTCCTTAAAATGGCCCAGGCCACCACACCGCCTACAGTACATTGGCTGCCCCTGATAAAACAAAAACCCCCTGTCCCCCCCGATAGAGAAAGTCCCCGGGGGGTGGAGGAATTCAGTCATCGAACCAGGCTTTTGCCGTAACTGGAACCGGTAGCGGGAGGTCCATACCCGCCACTGGTTCAGCACCCTCTCCCCAGTCTTCAGCACCCCCACATGCCTCGCAAGCCACAACTCCACCTCCCTGCGAGGCAAGTGGGGGTTGTACAAGTGCACCGTAATTGCCACGGCCTCCCTCTGAAAAAGCTTGGTCAGGCCCATGCCTGCCAGGTTGGGGTGCCCGGACAGGTCTTCCCACATCCCCACAAAACTTAGACACTGAGGCATGGTAAAGAAAGTAAAGTCTATCCAACCTGTCCGGGCGAAATCCTGGCAGGCATAGACCCATCGCGCTGGCTCCAATTTCATGACGTGGATCACTACAGTCTCCATCACATATTGCATAGTGAACCTCCTCTTCTGGTCCTCCGAAGCGTTCTCCTTTACGAATATTCGGACTGAGTCCCTCAGCCGCGCCTGCGGGGCCGGCACAAAATCCTTATCCTTCTCCATAAGAACAGATTTTTTTCTATAACTTTTTAATGACCAAACACAAATCCATACATATAAACACAAAATGAACACACAAAAGATCAAAATACCAAACAAAACAAAACAAGGCAACAATTGCCTACTTCACATGATCACAAATACAATCACAATCACAATTTTTTTTTTTTTTTTCACACCACACAAAAACCACCCAAAAGAAAAACAATCCACACAAACCCCAAAACCACACACACACACACAAACACATACCCCCCTCTCAACCCACCCCCACCCTCGGTAGACCACCCCAAACCCTTCCCACCTCTTCATCCCCATGAATACCCCTGTACACCCTCACCTCCCGTGCCACACCCACCAACCCAATACCAAAAACCCGGCCTGGCTCCAAACGTGGTAATTGTTTTTTTTTTTTTTTTTTTTTTTTAACTTTTTATTTATAATTTTTTCACTTTACATGAAAACAACAAGAGAAGAAAAACAAACAAAAAACACAAAAAAAGAAAAAAAAAAAGAGGTCATGGTAATGTGTGAAATTTTGAAAGTATCACAAAGCAACATACATTCTCAATCAAGCACTATCCCTTTGATCATTCATGTAAATGGACCATTTTCTCCACCTTTTCTCCCCTATCTCTTTTTGTAATCTTAAGGAGTAAGTCATCTGTTCAAGAAGATGCAAATGATTTACAATACCAGTAAAGACCCTCAAAGTAGGGACATCCCTCTGAAGCCAGTACTTTGTTATCGATTTTTTGCTTGCAGCCAGAAAGATCTTTAAAAGGTACTCATCATCTTTTTCTAACCCCTCTGGGAGGTCACCGAGGTATAAAGATATGAATGTGGCATCCACATTAAAACCAAGAATCTTTGCAATAGTTAGTGCCACCTCCTGCCAGAAATTCTGGACAAGGGGGCACAGCCAGAACACATGGGCATGATCTACCCCAGTTTCTCCACAGTCCCTCCAGCACTCTAGCTGTGAACCAGTCTGTTTGCCTTTTTGTTTAGGGGT
This sequence comes from Sardinella longiceps, assembly GCA_027497455.2. Classification (NCBI taxonomy): domain Eukaryota; kingdom Metazoa; phylum Chordata; class Actinopteri; order Clupeiformes; family Clupeidae; genus Sardinella; species Sardinella longiceps. The sequence continues at coordinate 224,331 of JAODXP020000185.1, forward strand.
GATGAAGAATCGTATGAGATTTTTCCAACAAAAGTCTCTCCAAACCAAAGAGTTGGTAGTGGATGTCTGTGTTATCCAGGCATTCATCCATGTGTCCTCTGTTATCTCAACATCCAGTTCTTTTTCCCATCGCTCCTTTACATAGGCAGTTGTGTACTTGTTTAGTGAGAAGAGACCCCTATACAGCTTGCCTATTAGTCCTTTAGTACTGTTGGAGTTATATGCATCAACAAAAAGCTGTATGACAGTTGACAGTTCCTTTTGGTCGGTGCTTTCAACCTCCTTCCTGAGATAATCACATAGCTGTAAGTATCTAAAATAGTCATTTTTACCAAGTCCATATGTCTGACACAACTGGTCAAAGCTGACCAATTTCCAGTTTTTAACTATTTTACATAAGGAGGTGATCCCAGCAAAAACCCATTGTCTGTACCTATAGTCATACAATGCTGGCCTGTAGTTGCTGTCATAAGCTGGCCATTTGAGTAGTTTGGCCTCTTTCTGTAACTGAAAACGTTGAACAACATCCACCCAAATTTTCAAAGAGAAGTTCACCCACCGACTGTCTGTCGGTGGTATTCCCTGCTTACAGTCTATACACCCAATAAGTGACTGAATTGGTATGTCTGTTAGAGAAAGTTCTATTGTCTTCCATTTAGCTTCATAAGAAGGATTACACCAATATAGAAGAGGCCTCAACTGGGCAGATACATAATAATCCTTTAGTGAAGGGAGGGCCAAGCCTCCTTCTTCCCTTGGTAATTGAAGTGTAGAGAATCTTACTCTAGGTCTTTTATTACTCCATATGAATCTTGAGATGTATGTGTTCCATTCCCTAAATTGTTTTATGGGAATATCCACTGGTAAAGATGAGAACAGGTATAGCAGTCTAGGGAGTATGTTCATCTTCACTGACCTGATTCTATCACCTAGGTCAAGAGGGAGAATACTCCATCTTTTAAGGTCATCATAAATTTTGTTACTGACTCCCCTATAATTAGTATCAAATAGCCTTGTCACATCCTTAGTTAAATAGACTCCCAAGTATTTCATTTTATCTGAGTACCAGTTGAAATTATATCTGCTGATAAATTCCTGTGTCGGTGTGTAGTTAAATGCCATGACCTGAGTTTTACTGACATTAAGAACATACCCTGAGTATGTTCCATACATTTCTAACATCTCCATTAAAACAGGGAGGCAGGTATTTGGATTCAGTAATGTAACTAAGACATCATCCGCATACAGACTTACTTTATATTCATCTCCCCCAATAGGGATACCTGTCAATTTTTCCTCCTGTCTGATTGCTTGGGCCAGAGGTTCAATAAATAAGTTAAACAGGCTGGGGCTAGCAGGACAGCCCTGCCTACAACCTCGCTCTAAGCCAATAGGATCAGAGAGGCTACCATTTACCTTTATTCTTGCGGTTGGGGCAGAGTAAAGAACCTGAATGCATTTAATGAATTTTTTGCTAAACCCAAACCTTTCCATTACTAAATAAAGAAAATCCCACCCAACAGAGTCAAATGCTTTCTCCGCATCGAAACTCAAGACCAAGGAACTAAGACTTTCTTTGTTTATATGTTCAATAGTATGGAGAGCTCTCCTGATATTATCCTGTGTTTGTCTATTTCTAATGAATCCTGTTTGGTCTTCATCTATCAACTGAGGCATTGCTGATTCCAATCTTTTTGTTAAAATAGCAGCATACAGCTTATAATCTGTTTGTAAGACACTTATTGGCCTGTATCCTTTACATTCCATCCTGTCTTTTCCCTCCTTGGGGATGACTGATATATAGGCCTCCCTCCAAGACGGGGGGGCAGATCCCTTTGTTAGAATATAGTTAAAGCAGGATTCCAAGAGTGGGACAAGGTGCTCTCTCATAGATTTATACCACTCTGGAGGAAAGCCATCTGTGCCAGGCGACTTACCACTATTTAAGCCTGAAATGGCTTTGTCTATCTCCTCTGCCAATATTGGTGATGTTAATTTATTATTAATTTCTTTACCAATGCAAGGGAGATCTAATGAATCCAGAAAATCCTTAATTGTGGGCTTGTCTGCCTGTTTTCTCTTAGAATACAGAGACTTATAGTATTTCTCAAAGGCTTTCTGAATCCCATCCGGGTTGCAAATAGTTTTGTTCGTTACAGGGTCTCTTATTTTATGAATGGCACTCTCTGTCTGTTGTTTTCTGAGCCTCCAAGCCAATAGCTTTGATGCTTTTGGGCCTGCTTCATAGTACCTCTGTTTCAGGAATCTGAGCTTTTTCTCCACCTCCTCGCTTAACATTCTATCTATGTCCTGTTTAACCTCTCTAATTTGTTGATTTATATTAGGGTCTATAGGCCTATTAGTAATGCAGAGTTGTTCAAGATCTTTTAATTTTCCCTGTAGTTTTGAAAATGCTTGAGCCCTCATCTTTTTTAACGAGGCTGTTATAGATATAATTTTGCCCCTTAGAACCGCCTTAGAGGCATCCCATAGTATACTAGGGTTGACATCCTCATTATTATTTTCCTGTATATATAATCCTAGTTCAGCTACCATTGCAGTAACAAAACTTGTGTCATTTAAAAGTCCTGTATTAAGCCTCCAAAGTGTTCTACGCTTTCTACTTTCTAAATGTAATGTTATGTAAACCCCTGAGTGGTCAGAAAGGTCCCTCTGGCCTATTTTACAGTCTTTGAGTCTATGCAGGTCTTCGTTATACATGAAAAAATAGTCAATTCTTGAGTGTGTTGCATGCCGCCCGGAGTAAAACGTGTATCCTGGATCTAAGCTGTGCATGGTCCTCCACACATCTTTCAATCCTAGTTCAGATAGGGTCCTATTTATTAATTTTTCTGTGCGGCTCTTTCTTCTGTTAGTATTGGTGGTATCTAGTGCGGGATTAAGAATTACATTGAAATCCCCAGCACAGATAAGTGTCCCATACGTCTCCAACGCAATTAAATCAAATATTTTTCGAAAGAATGAAGCTTCGCTTCCAGGGGGGCATAAATGTTGAATAATGTCACTTCTTTCTGATCTAATTTTCCTTTTACTAGGATATACCTGCCTTCTTTGTCTCTTTTTTCAGATATGTATTCAAATGGGGTTGAGTTAGAGATTAATATAGCAACTCCTCTTTTTTTCCCTTTCTTGTAAGATGAGTAAAATGTATTCCTAAAGCCTAACTTCTTTAGTTTTTCATGTTCATCCTTCGACATATGAGTCTCCTGCCAAAACGCAATTTTTACATTCTCTTTTTTCATTTTAGCTATCATTTTTCCTCGCTTGATTGGGTTTTTAAGTCCATTTACATTTAGTGACAAGATGTTATAACATTGATAATGCATTGCGTACATGACTGTTACCTTGTATTTGTAACTTCCCAGACCTCAGACAAAAAAATAAATCATTAAAGAAAAAATAAAAAACTGAACAATTATACAAGCCATTAAACAGAACTTCCAACGAAAAAGGCGACATATCGCCCTTAGCAATGAGAGGGGTGAGCCACTAAGTGGGTTTCCTCTGCTACAAAAAAAGGGGGTTGGTAGCTGTCTCTTTAAGATACATAGGTATCAGCAACTTAAATTATAGTCCAAAAAAAAGGAAAAAGAAAACTGTTGAATCATTCAAAGTTACCCCTCCTCCGTTTCTGCATCGTCAGTCTCCACCCTGTGGTACTCCTTGAGTCTCTCACGCACCTGTTGCTGAAACTGTTCCTTCTCTCCTCCACGCCGAGTCTCAATCATCTCCCATGGCAGCAGTTTGGCAAATGTCTCCTCCGTTATGCCGTCCCCTTTACTCTCTCGTATGTCATCCACTGCGAACCCTCGTTTTTTCAGATCCTCCGCCGCTTGTGTGGCATTGTAGTATGTGACTGTGCCCGTCTGAAAGTGAGCTCGCATTCGGGTTAGAGGAGTTTGAAAGCGTATTCCATGTTCCTTCAGAGTTTTCTTAATCGGCGCATATTCCTTTCTCTTCTTCTGCACACCGTCGGCATAATCATGGTCGAAATAAACTCGCTTGTTCTGGTAGCTGATCCCCTTCTTCCATGCTGAGTAAAGTATGCTTTCTTTAACTGTGAATCTGAGGAATCGAACCACCATGGACCGCGGAGGGGAATTTTTGGATGGCTTCGGAGCCAGGGCGCGGTGTGCTCGTTCTATCCCCAGCTCACTGCCCCATGCTGGGTCTACGGCCTCTCCGAGTTGCGACTTTATCAGGTCTGCCACGAATGTAGTTGCAGACGTGCCCTCTGCCTCCTCAGGAACACCATAAATGCGAATGTTATTGCGTCGAGAGTGGCCCTCCATTTCCATAACTTTATCTTGCAGTGCTCTTTGGTTAGCTAGCAGCTGAGTGAGAGCGCCCTTAACTCCTATATCCCATCGTTCTGTTTCGGCCAAGTTCTTCTCGATCTCTCCAACCCGTTCTTCCACTCCCTCCATCTGACTGTTCATGTCCTGCATTTTTCTGTGTATTTCTGTCGTGAACTCGTCCATTTGCTTTTTAATATCTTCCCTAAAGCATTTACGGAATTCCAACAAATCATTTTTCAGCTCGGTCCTAAAACTTTCGATTCCCGCAGCCACTACTGCACTTACTGCTTCTCGAATTGTGCCCATGCTTTCGCTACCGTCATGGCCTCCATCTTGTGCATCTTCGAATTCTTTCTCGGTTTCTCGACCAGCAAGAGTGTTTTGTGCCCTTAACTGTTTCTTTCCCCTTGCCCCGCTCATCCTTGTAATAGACTGACAATTAAACAGAATGAATTTTAACAATTTGAGCGAGAAACTTTAAGCTGATACCGGAGCTCTGCAGTTATGCTGCCATCTCCATCGTCAGGCTACCGGAAGTCGTGGTAATTGTTTTTTAACACAAGTACCCCTCCAATCCCACAACGCTAACTTAAAAACTGTTAATAAAACCCACACCGCCCACCTTTTTTTCCCCACCCACCCAGTCAAACCCGTCCCAAACAAAATTAAATCCCTAGTTAAACCCCTTACCCACTGTTACGTGGTGTTGGGTAGTGCTTGTGTCTGTTAATTCCTGCCGGTTCTGGCAGTTGTCCTCTGTATTTCCCATATAGGTGGAGCTTGCAGAGCTTTACACTTCTAACTGGTTTTCGTTCATCAGTGGCGCCAGCCCACCAGTATAAAAGGCCTGCCCCTTTACAAGATGGCCGTTGCTCTCTCCGCTTTCACGCTTCGATAGGACAGACGCTGGCACACCCGCACTTTTTGTTGCTTTTTCCATTTTTGGCTAACTTTTCAGTTGTTTCTAATCTGTTTTGATATTCTTTGTTTTTTTGTCCACGGTGGTTATTTTCTGCACATTTTTTAAGTTTAGTTAGTTAGTGCAGAATATTTAGTTTCACGCGGAAGACTCACTGCTTTCTTTACCCCATCGCGTATTGTGCGTGGGGTACGCGAGCGAGGTAAGCGTTCATTCAATCTCAGTAAGTAAGTGGTAGGGTTTTCTTTGTGTTTTTCCTTTATCTTTCTGTGACCACCTGGCTTTTGGTTAACGGGTTTTTTTTGTGTTTCGTTGTAATCATTGCTTGAACTCACTTCGAACAAAGTAAACAAGTACTTTTTTCCGATACCTGTTTCCAGTCTTTTATGTTGCCTTATCCAACTGTTTTAAAGTTGGGAAATCGTAACATAAAAATGGGGGCTCGACCGCGATTGTTCTTTTTCGATAGTTTTTCTTGTTGACGATTTTTTCTATTCTGTAAAGTGCGCATTGATTTGGTGCTTTTTCTCACCAAATTTTTTGGGGTGTGTCTTTTTCACTTTTCACCTTTTGCGCTTATAAGTGTTTTTTTTCTCGTCTACTGCTTCGTTGTCTATTCTCTCGCGGCTCCACCATGTTTAGTCTCGAGGACTTTGTTGTTTCTCCGTCGCTAGACGTCCTTCAAAGTGTTACTCGCGACCAACTAGTTATGATCGCGGGCCATTATAAAATTGATGTTACGGGCAGTCCCGCAAAAGCTGATCTGTTAAAGTTCTTAACTGAAACTTTGTCTGCTCGGGGTGTAATAAGTGTCGGCGGCGATGAGCCTAGTGAAGGCTTAAAGCCTGGCACACTTCCTACTTCTCCTGCCGAAAATCCAGCTACGTCAGCGGCTTCGCCTACAATATCTAAGAATGAACTTGAATTCCGCCGTCTACAGTTAAGAGAGAAAGAGATAGACTGGGAGCGCGAGAAAACTAAACTCGACGCAGATAGATCAATGATTCGTGAGCGGGAGCGGAGAGAACACGAACTTAAAATGAAAGACTTGGAGTTACACCAGTCTATTCGTTTAAAAGAGCTGGAGTTAAAGGCTCGGGAATCCGGTGTGATTCCATCAGATCACTTTGACGTGACGCGCAACATTAGGCTCGTGCCTCCTTTTAATGAAAGTGAGGTTGATAAATTTTTTGCGCATTTCGAGAGGGTTGCTACGGTTATGAAGTGGCCACGCGATGTATGGACAATCATGTTGCAGAGTATTTTCAAGGGCAAGGCTCAACAGGCCTATTCCTCCTTGTCCTTGGATGATGCGTCTGACTATGATAAAGTTAAGGAAGCCGTTTTACGTGTGTACTCGCTCGTCCCTGAGGCTTATCGACATAAATATCGCAATTATCAGAAAACAGAGTCATTGTCTTACGTCGAGTTTGTCCGAGAAAAAGAGGTTCTATTTGATCGATGGATTAGCTCGCAAAATATTACAACCTTTGAGGGACTCCGCGACCTGATAATTATTGAGGATTTTAAAAACTGTCTCCCTAAAAACGTTGCTACCTATTTGGGTGAGCACAAGGATTTAAAACCATCCGACGCTGCTGTTAGGGCAGACGAATACGTATTAGCCCATAAAGGCACGAATTCTTATCCTCCTAAGTTTCAAAATGTTGCGCCTCAAAAGGTCTTTAAGCCTGTTAACGAAACCGTAGCTGATCCCCTCCAAAATTTCAATGAAAAGACATTTTCACGTCCAAGAGATCAGATTTATTGTGGACACTGTAAAAAACGGGGGCATATTACCGCGAATTGCTTTAAACTAAAGCGTAAAATTTTTCCGTCCACTACCTACAAGGGTGATGCCAATTGTTTGGTTTCTGCGCTTCCCCCGACGTCTCGGAAAGACGAGAAACAATGTCAGGCATTTGCTCCGTTTATTACGGATGCGTTCATTACCTTGCCGGGTACGCAAAATAAAAGTACACCGATTAAAGTGCTTCGTGACACTGCAGCCTCGCAGAGTTTCGTTTTGGAGAGTGTGTTGCCTTTTAGTGAGGTCTCTTACACCGGTGAAAATGTTCTGGTTCAGGGCTTTGAGATGGGCATTGTTAATGTTCCCATCCATGAGGTTTCGCTCAGCTCAGATCTAGTGTCCGGTAAATTTAAAATGGGCGTGCGCCCTTCTCTCCCAGTCAAAAATGTGCACGTTTTGCTTGGTAATGATATTATGGGAGGCGTCGTTTTCCCAAGACCGGTCGTTACTGTCGCTCCTGAAACTGGTCCTGACAATTTAAGCGTGGATTTCCCTGAGGTTTTCCTCGCAAATGTTGTTACGCGCGCCATGGCACAAAAAGCCAACAAGACGCCCAATGAATGCGATGATGAGCTAGTGGATCTGTGCGATACGTTTATGGCTCGTCCTTTGCCTGAAAATAGTGTTGGGAAAACAAACAAATCTGTTTCACTATCTAGGCTACCGTGCATTTCAAAAACGTCTTTCAGTCGCGAACAACTAATCATTCAACAGAAGAATGATATCTCCCTCTCGCCTTTGCTCGCTGACGCTGTGTCTGAAAGAGACATTGAGTCTATGTCTCAGGGCTATTATTTTCGAGATGGAGTTCTGATGCGCAAATGGAGACCCCTAACGGCCTCTGCTAAAGATAACTGGCGTGTGATTAATCAGATCGTTGTGCCCTCTGTCTATCGAAGTGATGTACTGCGTTTGGCGCATGATAATCATTTTTCCAGCCATCTAGGCATAAATAAAACGTCTGACCGCATTCTGCGCCATTTCTTTTGGCCTGGTCTCAAAAGCGATGTGGCAAATTATTGTAAAACTTGCCGCGTATGCCAAATTACTGGAAAGCCTAATCAGCTTATACCGCCAGCTCCTTTAAAACCGATCCCTGTCATGTCGGAGCCGTTTGAACATGTGATTCTTGATAACGTTGGTGAGTTGCCTAGAACGAAGTCTGGTAAACAGTATCTCCTAACTATCATGTGCACGCTCACTCGTTTCCCTGAGGCCATACCGCTGGGTACTATATCCACCCCTGCCATCATCAAGGCGTTAGTGGTGTTTTTCTCCCTCTTTGGCCTCCCAAAGATCGTGCAAACTGACCGCGGCTCTAATTTTACGTCCAAAATGTTCAAACAGGCTATGCAACAGCTAGGCATAAAACACGTTACGTCCACCCCGTATCATCCTGAGAGTCAGGGATCCCTGGAACGATTCCATCAGACCTTGAAAACAATGCTGCGCTCCTTCTGTTTCGAGTATGCGCGTGACTGGGATGAGGGTGTTCCTTTTGCGTTGTTTGCCGTGCGTGAAGTAGTCCAAGAGTCGCTGGGTTTCAGTCCATCTGAACTCGTGTTCGGTCACAATGTCCGTGGGCCTTTGAAGCTCTTAAAAGAGTCATGGTTAGAGGAGGAACCTTTAAACTGCAGTCTTTCAGATTACGTTTCCAAGATTCGTTCTAGGTTAAGCCGTGCTTGCGAACTGGCAAAAGAAAACCTTGACATTTCACAGAAACGCATGAAACAACGCTATGATCAAAAGTCTGTCGTACGTGAGTTCCAGCCTGGCGATCAGGTACTGCTTCTCCTTCCTCTTCTTCGTTCAGCTCTTCAAGCGCGTTACACCGGCCCATATCGTGTTGAGCGACGAGTCAGTGATGTGAACTATGTCATCGCCACTCCTGACAGGCGAAAAAAGTCTCGGTTGTGTCACATCAATATGTTGAAACGTTATTGCGAACGTGACGTTCCTGGCGAAGTCAAAATTATGTCCAGTACTGACAGCGCGTGTGTGCTCTCTGACAGCGTGTCGCTGTCCATTACGGCCGGTGCTGAACCTGTTGCTGCGCTGCCCTTGGCTGTGACCCCGTGTGTTTCAGCACCACAGGTGGGTGGACTTCCCTCTTCTCAGTGTGAGGAGGCGGGCGTTCGCTCTCCCTCGGTGGAGGTAATTGTGGGCCGTTTAAAGAATTCGGAGGTCCTTGCTGATCTTAATTCTTATTTTTCACATCTTTCTCTACCTGAACGTGAAGATTTAATTGCGCTTGTCCATGCTTTCGGGGAATTATTTTCCGATGTTCCTAGCCGCACTACCGTAATCACTCACGACATTGATGTTGGGGATAGTCGGCCTATTAAACAGCATGCATACCGCGCCAACCCATTGAAACGTTTACAGCTTCAAAAAGAAGTCCAGTTCATGGTCGAAAATCACATTGCTGAGCCGAGTTTCAGTCCGTGGAGTTCTCCATGTATCTTAGTCCCGAAGCCGGATAACACGTACAGATTTTGCACAGACTTTCGCAAAGTTAATGCGGTTACCAAGCCCGACAGTTTTCCATTGCCACGCATGGATGACTGCGTGGATCGCATTGGCTCTGCTCGTTTCGTCAGTAAAATAGATCTCCTGAAGGGTTACTGGCAAATTCCGCTGTCTGAGCGTGCGAAGGAGATTTCAGCGTTTGTAACACCCGACAGTTTTCTCCAATACACTGTCCTCGCTTTCGGACTTCGCAACGCTCCTGCCTCTTTTCAGCGGCTTGTCAATCATGTTTTGGCTGGCATTTCCAATTGTGAGGCCTATTTGGATGATTTGGTGATCCATAGTGACACCTGGTTAGAACATGTATCCCATCTTAAAGCTGTTCTTGAGCGTTTGTCTGCTGCAAATCTCACCATTAATCTCGCTAAGTGCGAGTTTGGCCGTGCCTCGGTTGTCTACCTCGGTAAAGTGGTTGGTGGCGGTGAAGTGCGTCCGGTGCATGCTAAAATTGAAGCCGTGTTACATTATCCTGTTCCTACGACTCGTCGTGAGCTCCGTTCTTTCCTTGGAATGGTCGGCTATTACAGGTCATTCTGTAAGAATTTTTCTGTTGTAGCTGCGCCGCTTACGGATCTCCTCAGTCCAAAAAGGCAGTTTCTGTGGACTGACAAATGTCAATTGGCTTTCGAATCCGTCCGAGCGCTGCTGACTTCGGCCCCTGTTCTCGCTGCCCCTAATTTCTCTATTCCTTTTTCACTCGCAGTGGATGCCTGCGACCTAGGGGCTGGTGCAGTCCTGATGCAGTGTGACAGTGATGGTGTGGAGCATCCCGTATGTTTCTTCTCCCGCAAGTTTAATTGCCATCAGCGTGGTTACTCCACTATTGAGAAAGAAGCGCTTGCTCTGGTGTTGGCCCTCCAACACTTTGAGGTGTACGTTGGTGGCGCATCTCAGCCTGTCGTGGTTTATACCGACCACAATCCTTTAACTTTCTTGGATAAGATGCGGAACCACAATCAGCGCTTAATGCGTTGGTGCCTCGTCCTGCAGGGTTTCAACATATGTATCAAACACATTCGCGGGCGTGAGAACGTGGTGGCAGACGCCCTGTCCCGTGCGTGTCTTTGATGTGCTTCAGCGCGCATTTTTCCCGCGCCTTTCCTGTGGGCCATCTGTTTACTTCTTTGAGCGTGTTTCACACAATTTTTCCGGTTGTATTATGTACAACTAAAAAAAAATGAATAAACTGTGGTGATTGTACTTGTCTTTTTCCTGCTAATGTTTTTTGTTATTTCCCAGTTGGACTGTGGCAGAGTTTCAGCTGGGAAGTTGATGAGTATAATTTCCTATTTATTTAATTATTTGTTTATTCATATATGTATGTATTTGTATATATTTCTACACTTTATGCACTTTATAGTGGTGTTTAAAATTATACCCCCCAGTTTATTCTTTAAGGGTGGGGGTGTTACGTGGTGTTGGGTAGTGCTTGTGTCTGTTAATTCCTGCCGGTTCTGGCAGTTGTCCTCTGTATTTCCCATATAGGTGGAGCTTGCAGAGCTTTACACTTCTAACTGGTTTTCGTTCATCAGTGGCGCCAGCCCACCAGTATAAAAGGCCTGCCCCTTTACAAGATGGCCGTTGCTCTCTCCGCTTTCACGCTTCGATAGGACAGACGCTGGCACACCCGCACTTTTTGTTGCTTTTTCCATTTTTGGCTAACTTTTCAGTTGTTTCTAATCTGTTTTGATATTCTTTGTTTTTTTGTCCACGGTGGTTATTTTCTGCACATTTTTTAAGTTTAGTTAGTTAGTGCAGAATATTTAGTTTCACGCGGAAGACTCACTGCTTTCTTTACCCCATCGCGTATTGTGCGTGGGGTACGCGAGCGAGGTAAGCGTTCATTCAATCTCAGTAAGTAAGTGGTAGGGTTTTCTTTGTGTTTTTTCTTTATCTTTCTGTGACCACCTGGCTTTTGGTTAACAGGTTTTTTTTGTGTTTCGTTGTAATCATTGCTTGAACTCACTTCGAACAAAGTAAACAAGTACTTTTTTCCGATACCTGTTTCCAGTCTTTTATGTTGCCTTATCCAACTGTTTTAAAGTTGGGAAATCGTAACACCCACCCATCTCCCACACCACCCATCCACCATCCCCCACACAGCCCTCGCCCCCTCACATGCCCACAAGGCATGCTCTATCGTTTCCTCACCCCTGCGGCACACAGGGCACGCAGGAGTCCCCCCCCCACCATGCCTATAAATCCTTTCCCTGACCGGGAGCCGACCCAGGGCACCCAGCCAGTTCAAGTCCTTACTCCTAACCCCCATTCCTGCAGGCTGCAATAAGCCCCAGTCCACACCCACCCTCATGCCCCTTTCCCCCTCCACCCCTAAAGCCCTCACCCTACACTCCCTATATGTGTCCCTGTGCTTTAAAACCACCCCATCCCCCAAACACCACCCATGTGACTTTACAAACGATCCCACCACCACATAATGGGGAGGCCTCTGCCAAGACCATGGTACACCCACAGGCAGAGGCCTCAACCCCCTAAAAACAAAACCTAACCAAAACCTAGCTAAAAACACCGCCTTGTGCTCAAAATCACCCACCACCAACCTAGCCTGAAAAGAAACAAACATAACTAACAGTGAACCAAGGAACCCCCTACCACCCTGTGCTACACCCTTGCGCATAACTTCCCTGCTGACCAGTTCAGTCCTACCACCCCAAATAAAAGAAAACACCTCCCTCTCTAAAGCCCGTGCACACCCCGCTGGCACTGGATAAACCAGTGCCAGGTGGCCAAGGCCTGACAAAATGTCAGCCTTTAAAGCCACCACCTTCCTGTCACTGACAGTCCCCTGTCCCTCCACATATTTAAACGTGTCCTCACCGCTGTGACCTTCCTCCACCAGTTCACCTCTGCATTCAACCTCCCAAAGTGCACCCCCAACACCTTCAAACCTCCTCCGCCACAGTGAAACCCAAACCTTCCCTCCTCCCAGTCCACCCTCCATAAAACACACCTGTGACTTGGCCCTATTCACCCGTGCCCCAGTAGCCCGCTCAAAACCATCCAAAATCACCCCCACCCTCTGAAAACTCTCCTCCGAAGTCAAGGCAAGGGTGATGTCATCAGCATATGCCATCACCCTTGCCTCACCACCCCCTGCACCTGGCAAGTGTACCCCACACAAACCCACATCCCTCCTAAAACGTGCCACGAGGGGCTCCAGGCTGAGCACGTAAAGATGGGGAGACAGGGGACACCCCTGCCTCACCCCCCCCAACTGCTGCACCAGCCCAGTGCTCCACCCGTTCACCCCAAACGTGCTCCCTGCTCCCCTATACAGTGCCTTAACCCTACTAATAAACCCCGTCCCAAAATTCATTCTACCCATCACCTTAAACAAAAACCCGTGACTCACCCTATCAAATGCTTTCTCCTGGTCAAGGGCCAGCAGCGCCAACGGCAATCGACGCTGCTCAGCCCAAGCCAGGAGATCCCTCACCAGTGACAAATTCAGTGCACAACTCCTCCCCGGCACCCCACACGTTTGATCTGACCCCACCACCATTCCCATCACTGTTGTCAACCGCCTCGCCAGTACCTTCGCCAACAATTTATAGTCGGCGGTCAACAAAGTGATGGGACGCCAATTCCCCAGATCCCTACGCTCTCCCTTCTTATACAGAAGAACCACACACCCTGTCCGCATTGAGGCAGGGAGCGCCTCCCCCCTCCAAATGGCCTCCAACACCTCTCTAACATCACCCCCCACTAACCCCCAAAAAGCCTTATAAAACTCAGCCGTAAGGCCATCAACCCCTGGCGCCTTGCCAGCTTTCATAGAGGAGAGCGCTGCAAAAAGCTCTTCTGGGGAGAAAGGCTCCTCCAGTCTATCACGCTCCCCATCAGGCAACCGACTGTCAACCTCCCCCAACCAATCCTCCTCCCCATCACCACCTTCCCGTGCACAAAACAGAGATTTATAAAAACCCTCCACCACACCTAACATGTCCCTACCTTTTACCTCCACCCCCCCAGTATCAAAAAGCCCCTCCATCACTACCTTCTCCTGCCTACGCTTCACTGACTTGAAAAAATACCCACTAGGCCTCTCACCCTGTTCCCTCTCCTCTAGCTCCGCCTCCACCCTCAACCTGTGAACTTGCCCAACATAAAAGCCTCGGATCCTGTCATCCAAGACCCTTACCCTAATCCCATCAACTGCAGTGCCTCCCACTGAATGTGCCCACAACTCCTGCAACTCCGCAGAAGCAGCTTCCACCTCAGCCCTACTCTTCCTATGCTCCTTTCCCACCCAACCTTTACAAAACCTTGCCACCCTCTGTTTAACATCCTCCCACCAGTCTACCACTGAGGGAAACATGGGCTTTAACGCCTCCCATCCCCCATAGGCCCCCACAAAGGCTTGACGAAAAGCCTCGTCCCCCAACAATTCATTGGGGAACCTCCACCTCGGCTTCCCTCTCCTCACCATCCCCACCTCTGCCTCCACCCGAATCAGACAATGATCTGATCCCCACTGAGGCTGGACCCCAAAGTTACCCAAACCTGTGCCCTTGGAAAAAAACAAATAATCTAACCTCCTCCTAACACCCCTTGAATTCCCCCATGTATACCCCCCACCAACACCACCCCCCACCACAAACGCATCCACCAACCCAAAATCCCTACACAAACCCCGCAATTCCTCCCCCTCCCAAGCCCTTAACCCCAAATCCACATTAAAGTCCCCCCCCATCACTACCCTCCTATTAGTAACCAGAACCGGAGCCAGGCCTAAAAAGAACCCAGCCCTTTCCCCCCGCACACTAGGTGCATAGACATTAATAAACCTCAACCTTACCCCCCTCCACCTACAATCCACAACCAAGACCCTCCCCGGCACCACACACACAGTAGATTCAACAATAACTTCCCAAGAACAAAACAACACCCCCACCCCATCAGCATGAACATTCCCCACACCCCACCGGGACATACCCTTAACCCACCCCTTAGAAAACAATTCCACATCATCCCCATCCCGCAGATGACATTCTTGAACAAAAATAACATCAACAGACAGACCACCCAAATAACGAAAAAAAGCTTCCCTCTTAACCCCATCCTTCAACCCTCTAATATTAACTGAAACCACCCTCAAAACCATAACACAAAAAGAAAGGAAAAGAAAAACCCCAAACACACAAAAGATCCACAAAACCCCCCCAAAACAGAAACAAAAACCAAAACAAAACAAAAATGAAACCCCAAAGAACACACACAGCACACACACTCAAACCACACACACCATATACAAACAAACACACTCACACGCGCACACACACACTCACACCACCCACTCCAAACACAGACAAACACACCCACACACTCACACTCAGAAATCATCATGGTCACTTTGTCGTACCCCCGCCCTCATCCCCCCTCCCCCTCAGGGCTCGAACCAGTCTATCAACTCTCCTTCCAAAAGCCCCGCCTCCCAGCCCCGAAGTCCCCCCGCTGGAAGATGACTCCGAAACCCGGCCCGATATATCAGGCCTGGGAGTGAATCGGCGCCGCACAGTCACTGGAGGCCTTGGAAGCCGTTCCTCTCCCCGTATCAAAAACGGGGAGAGTCCCTCACCCCCTGATGTAAGGGGCACACTAGCAGAGGCGAAACCTCCCACTCACGTCCAGCAGGAACAGCCCCGAGCGATAGACAAGTCACAGAGCCCTCAGACGAGGACGAGTCCACCTTTCTCTCCTTCCTGGCTCCCTCATCCGACCCCTCCTCAGAGGGAAGCAGCCTCTTAACAGAGGGGGCAGACTCTGGCATCTCCTCTTCATCGTCCGCACCACTGAAAAGGTCTCCAGATGTACCCCCCGGACTAGACACCGGCAAAGAGGAATCAAACGAGACCTCCAGAGAAGGCCCAAAAGCATCCCCAGAGGTCTGCTCCAAAGCCCGGAGTGCCACACCGTCCAAAGGCCCCTCCGGAGAAGACGATGGCACCTGCTCCGGGACAGTCGGATCCACAGCCCCGGGATCCCCAGAGGGGGCGCCGGTAGCCTTACCGGCTCCCGAAGCCTCCCCGACCGCTCCCGGCGCAACTCCAACCTCCGCCACCAGGGGCCGAAGAGCCCTCTCTCCAGCAGCCACCGCAGTACCTCCAGCCTCCAGCAGGGGGGCGTCCAAACCCCCCTCTCTGCCATGTGCTTCCGAAATCGTTTGGCGGCCATCTTTTCCATTGTTCTCTGCCTCACGTCCGCCATCCTCCTGCGCCGCCGGACGGTCTCGAGCCCAGGCAGAACCCTCCGCAGCACCCCCAAAGCGAGTAGGGCACTGCTTAAAAAGGTGTGTCCGTTCCCCACACAGGGAACACGCCTTGGGTGCCGTACAGTCCTTTGCCTCGTGGTCGGTGCCGTGGCAAAACCGGCACCGACCACCCCGACATTGAGCCCGCATGTGGCCAACTTCCCCACATCTGAAACAAGACATTGGCTGCCTCGGGTAGGATAGATGAACTTTATCCGGCCCAATGAAAAAAACAGCAGGAGGGTGATAAAAAGTCCCCTGCCGGCTGTCCTGCCTTAGCCTCCCCGCATATCTTCTTTTGCAGGTCCAAAACCCTTCCTCATCGCACAGTTTTGTCCCTCCACGCAGGTCTTCTACATGTCTCCTTAACACCCCTTCAACATCCTCAGTCCGTACAAAAGGGTTGAAAACCCGCGTAACTAAAGGCAAAAACTGGTCATGGCCAAACAATGGCCTTACCTGCAATCCTTCCAAGGCAGGACAGCCGGCCTTCCTCTTCCATTCCTCTAAGAACTCCATGCAGGCTTGTAGTCTCTGGAAAGTCACATCAAAAGTCCCCGGGGTTCCAGTGTCTTGAACTGCAGCAATGTCGTCCGGAGATAATCCAAAAGTTCCCTTGAGCACATCCCTCGCAAAATAACGCCTTGAAAACCTCTCCACAACCTCCACCGTCGCCGCCGCCGAAACATTCACTCTAACAGAGTTCTTAAGCCGCGCTGTAAAAGCCGGCATCCGACCGCCAGGCATCCCCATGCCCGCGGAAAAAGTTTTAAATTGTATGTAAACTGATAAGCAGGCACCATCCGGTCAACGAGAGACGCTGCAGCTGTTAGCCCCACCCAGTTTGAGAGCCCAGATCCTGGAGATGAACCACGGTGGCGCGGGGTCGGGCCACTTCGGGATTACGAAGACGCTACACCGACTGCGCTCCCGGTTTTACTGGCCGGGCTGTCGTAACGACACCGAGCAGTATGTCCACTGCTGCGACGCGTGCACCGCCAGAAAAGGGCCCAGTCGCCGCTCACATGCTCCCCTGCAACGGTACCAGGTGGGCGCGCCCATGGAGAGAGTCGGCGTAGATGTGCTCGGGCCGTTTCCGGTCACTGAGCGAAACAACCGCTACATCCTGGTAGCAATGGATTATTTCACCAAGTGGCCAGAAGCGTACGCCGTGCCCGACCAGAGCGCCGTGACAACAGCTGAGCGCCTAGTCAATGAGATGTTTGCACGCTTCGGGGCTCCCGGAGAATTACACAGCGACCAAGGCAGAAACTTCGAAGCAGAGGTGTTCAAGGAGGTCTGTCGACTTATGGGGGTCAAGAAGACTAGGACAACCCCTTTACATCCGCAAAGTGACGGACTCGTCGAGCGTTTCAATAAGACGCTGGCTGAGCAGTTAACGATCATGGGCAACTCGCAAGCGGACTGGGACCTCCATATCCAGATGGTGCTGTGGGCGTATCGAGGTGCGGTGCAGGAGAGTACCGGCTGCACGCCCGCCGCGCTGATGTTTGGCCACGAGCTCCGGACACCTGTGGACCTGGTGTTCGGTCCCCCTCCAGAGCCCGCGGTGGAGGGCACGCCGGGACTGGAATACTACTACCGCCTTCGCGACTGGCTGAAAGTGGTTCACGAACAAGCCAGGGAGTCACTACAAGCAGCGGGCGCGAAACAGAAACGCGCCTATGACATCCGCACGGCTGGCCAAGACTTTGACAGCGGGGACCAGGTGTGGGTGCACTCACCGCAGCGAAAGAAAGGTGTGTCTCCTAAACTGTCTAGCCAATGGATAGGGCCTTGTGTTGTGTTAGCAAAATTGTCAGATGTAGTGTACCGGGTTAAGCTAACGGGGAATAGGAGAACTGTAGTCATTCACAGGGACAGACTTGCACCCTACCGCCCTTTGGCTCGCCCCGAGGGGGCAGCAGAGACTGAATGCGACTCCACAGAGACTGTAAGCTCACCTGTTCACGGACAGGCTTCTACGAGTCAGCCCAGACGGGCACGTCAAACTCCTGCTCGTTTTCAAGACTTTGTGATGTTGGCTGAGGTTTATGGGGACATGTAAACCGCCTAGGGGGGAGCTATGTAGCGTAGTTTGACTCTGATGTACTGGGGCATGATGGGAGTTTTTGCCATTGTTAGATATGGGGAGAAGAACTACTACTTTTATGGTTCTTAGCCTGCTATTATGCATTTAGTTAGTAACAGGTGT
Organism: Sardinella longiceps; assembly: GCA_027497455.2. Classification (NCBI taxonomy): domain Eukaryota; kingdom Metazoa; phylum Chordata; class Actinopteri; order Clupeiformes; family Clupeidae; genus Sardinella; species Sardinella longiceps. Next base: position 242,394 of record JAODXP020000185.1, read on the forward strand.
TCGTGCCTGTAGATTATGCCTTGGTTAAGTGAGCCATTTATGGGGTTTAGTGTTAAGCCCACCGTGGGCATGAAGTGTAATGGCTGGTTCTAGACTAGGTCATTTCCCGCTGAATGTAATGTTTGAACTAAAAAGCAAATGTGATAATAAATGGCAGGAAGCCAATGAGATCCAAGCTGGTGTTTGATTCTGTCCACGTCACAATATTCATTTTAAAAGCATTTTACATTTGGTTTTAAAACATTCACATCACATCATTTTTCTTTCTTTTTTTCCACATTGCACATATTGGCAAGTGGGGGTTGTATAAGTGCACTGTAATTGCCACGGCCTCCCTCTGAAAGAGCTTGGTCAGGCCCAAGCCTGCCAGGTTGGGGTGCCCGGACAGGTCTTCCCACTTCCCCACAAAACTTAAACACTGCGGCATGGTAAAAAAAGTAAAGTCTATCCAACCTGTCCGGGCGAAATCCTGGCAGGCATAGACCCAACGCGCTGGCTCCAGTTTCATTATGTGGATCACCACAGTGTCCATCACGTACTGCATGCAGAACCTCCTCTTCTGGTCCTCCGAAGCGTTTTCCTTCACGTAAATTCGAACTGAGTCCCTCAGCCGCGCCTGCGGGGCCGGCACAAAATCGTCGTCCTTCTCCATACTGATAAGAACAGATTTTTTTCTCTTAGATTTTATTACCAACACAAGTCACACTACACCATCAAACACAGACAAGCACCACCACCAAACACCACACAAACCAAACAACACCCAAAACACACAATCAAACCAAAACCAAAGCCAGTCCAAAACAAGACCAAACCACCCAAAACCCCAAAGTCAAGTCCGCCGCAAAGCACGCGAAAGGAAGCTAAGGGGCCGAGGCACCTGCCTCCCCCTCAGCCCCCCCCCAGGGTCCTCCGGAGGTGCCCCCCCCAAGGCGGGCAACCCCTCAACCACGGAGCCCCCTACAGGCCCACCAGCACCCACAGTCCCGCCCGACCCACCTTCGACCAGCAAAGGCCAATCCAGAGTGTCCCTCGCCGCACTCAGGTCCACCGACGCCGGGAGGGACCTGACAGCGGTGGAGCCCGACAACTCCACCAAGCCACTGACCGCCTGCTCCACCAGCACATCGACCTCCTCATCCTCCTGCTCCCCGGACTCCCGCTCCGGACGCCGATTGACCCGAGACTTCTTCCGGCGAAGGTCGGAGGCCACCGGTAAACCCCCGTCCTCCCGCGACCCCCTCCGTTTCGGGGAGAGGCAGCCCATCACCATCGCCTCGTCCGAGGAACCCGCCGACGACACAGCCTCCACATCCGCAGCATCCGACCCCGCCAATCCTCCAGAAACGACCAGGGCCCCCGGGTCAGCAGGCGGCGGTCCTCCAACCGGCAAAAGACCGGCTGCCCCGGATACGAGAGCAGGAACCGATCCGGCCCGATCCGGAACACGCCGGGCAGGTGGACGACGCCGCTGGGGTGCGCAGAGTCGCTCCTGAGCCGAACAGCAAACCGGCAGCCGAGGGTCCAGAAGCCGTCCTCATCCAGAAGCCGGGTACCTCCGCGAACCTCCTGGACCCTCCGCTCCAAGCAGGCCAAGACCACGTCGTCCGTCACGAAGGGGTTGAACGCCCTCACCACGACCGGCACGAAACCCACGTCGTACAAGGGCCTCAGTCGAAGCGACTCCAGGGCCGGCACCTCCAACCGCCGTCTCCTAAACTCCTCCACGAACTCCAGACACCGCCGCTGCTCATAAAATGAGACGTCGAAGGCCGCCGCACCACTGGTGTCCTGGACGCCAATAACCTCCCGGGGGGTAAGGAGGAAGGAGCCCATCAACACCGTCCTGGTGACGAACCGCCTCCCGAACCGTTGCCGAACCTCCGCCGAAGCCGTCTCCTCCACTTCCAGCCGAACCGTAGCTCGAAGCCGCACCACCGGGGCCGACCTAGGATAACCCCTTCCATCTAGAAGACCAAAGGGGACACGTTAGCTATCTGATAAGAACAGATTTTTTTTTTCTCTTTATTGATTCACAAACCAAATCAAACTGAAATCACATCAACAGCACAAAAACATCCACCACCAAAACACCACACAAAAACCCAAGCCCAAACACCCCACAAACCCCATCCCAAACAAAAACCCAAACCAAAACAACAAAAAACAAAAAAACAAAACCCCTCAACCCACTCCCACCCTCGGCAACCCCCCCCAAACCTCCCTCACCTCATCCACCCCATCCACCACAGAGAAGACCTCCACCCTCTTCCGTACTTTCCCCAAAGCCCATGAAAATACCCTGAACGGCTCCACAGCCGGCGCCTGCCTGCGAATGCAAGACAGGCGCCAGCCCCAGATGGCCAGCTTCACACATGAAATAATAACCCACACAGCCACCCGCTTCCCATCCCGCAAACCCCTGACCCCCTGACCCCACAGCACCAGCTCAGGGGTGAGGCCAGGCCCCCCCCCCCCCCACCAGTCCCCCACAAGGTCCCAGACCCCCCTCGCATTCGGGCATGCCCAAAGGGCATGCCTCACGGTCTCCTCCTCCCCACACCCGACCGGGCACAGAGGGGACCGACTTTCCCCATGGCGGTGCAACCGCTCCCTCACCGGCAAACGGTCCAGACCCCCCAACCAATGTAGGTCCCGGGCCTCCCCACACACCACCGCCGGTTGCATCCCCACCCAATCCACCCCAGCCCCCAACACAGCACCCCCACGCCCCCGCCTGGACAGGAGCCCTCTGTACAGGGCCCTGTGATCCAGCAGCACATCCCCCTCCCTCACCCACGGATGTGCCCTGATCAATTCAGCCACCCGCTCAAAATGGGGCGGCCGCTCCGCGGACCAGGGCGACCCCAGGTCCAGAGGCCTGAGGTGCCGCACCACCGGCCCCAACCAGAACCTGGCCCAGACTTCCGCCTTATGGGCCCCTGGCCCCACCGCCAAACGGCACTGGAAAGCGGCCAGCAGCGCCAATGCCCGCACCGGCAGGCACGGCACCGCCCTCCCACCCTGACCCACCCGGAGGTACATGACCTCCCGAGCCACCAGCTCACAACGCCCTCCCCAGATGAAGGAGAAGATCTCCCTCTCCAGCCTCCTGCCCCAAAGAAAGGGCAAGGGCAAAACCACGGCCAGATGGTTTAGGAGAGGGAGGACATCCGCCCTCACCGCCACCACCCGGCCGGACAAGGAAAGCCGGCGGGCCCGCCACCTCAGCAGACGACCCCTCACCTTAGCAAACACGGCCCCCCAGTTCCGCCCAGCCCGATCCCCTGCACCAAACCACACCCCCAGGACCTTCAAACCATCCCCCGCCACAGCGAACCCCCCAGGCACATCCACCCGCCCAGCCCACTGTCCAAAGAAGGCCACAGCCGACTTAGACATATTCACCCGTGCACCCGACGCCCTCCCAAACTCCCCCAGAACCTCCACCACCCGCCCAAAACACCCATCCGTGGTTAAAAACAAGGACACGTCGTCCGCATACGCCGCCACCTTGGCCACCACCCCAGCACCTCCCGGCATATGAACACCCCCCACCCCCACATCCCACCGAAAACGGGAGAGCAGAGGCTCCAGAGCCATTACATACAGCAAAGGCGAGAGCGGGCAGCCTTGCCTCACCCCGCCCGCCTGAGCCACCTCCCTCGAAAACACCCCATTGACCCCCACCCTGCTGACCGCACCCGCATAAAGCAGGCGCAGCCATGCCAAGAAGCCCTCCCCAAACCCCATCCGCCGCAGGACCAGGAGAAGAAAGCGATGACTCACACGGTCAAAAGCCTTCTCCTGGTCCAAGCTGAGCAAACCCAGGGGCAAACCCCTCTCCTCCGCCCAGGCAATGACGTCCCTAATGAGGGACAGCGCCTGACCACAAGACCTCCCCCGAACCCCACAGGTTTGGTCATCCCCAATGACCAGCGGCATCACTCCCCTCAAGCGCACCGCCAGGGCCTTCGCGACCACTTTGTACTCCACTGGGAGCAAAGTGATGGGGCGCCAGTTCTCAAGCCGCTCCCTGTCCCCCTTTTTATAAAGCAGGGTCACCAGACCCACCCGCATCGAGGCCGGCAGAGTCCCCCGAGCCAGACTCTCCCCCACGACCTCCAACAAGGCCTCCCCCAACTCACCCCAAAAGGCCTTGTAAAACTCGGCCGTCAGGCCGTCCTGCCCAGGAGACTTATCCGCTCGCATGGTCCCCAAGGCCGCCTCCAGCTCCCCCACCGTAAACGGCCCGTCCAGGGCCGCCCCCTCAGCCCCACCCAGCCGGCCGCCCACCACAGACAGGAAAGGCTCCACCTCGGCCAAAGAACCCATGCGGTCCGAGAACAGCGCCTCATAAAAACAGGCCGCCGCCTCGGCCATCTCCACCGGGCCAGACACCACCCCCTCCCCCGTCCAGACGCCCCCCATCCAGACCCGGGCATGTCGGGCCCGGACAGACTGGAAAAAGACCCGCGAAGGCTTCTCATCCTCCCGCTCCTCCACCCTGCCCAGCAGGCGAAGACGCCTAGCCTGGGCCTCAAAAAAATCCCCCACCCTTCCCCGTAAGTCGGCAAGCCGGCCCTCTAAACCGGCCACCCCCCTCCCCTGCTCCCGCCACAAGCGCTGGAGCTCCGCAGCCAGGACCCTGATATTCCCACGCCTCTCCACATTGCGCCGGGCCACCCACCTCCTCCCCAAGGAGGCCACCCTAGCCTTCATCACCTCCCACCACTCCGCCGCCGAAGCATAAAGGGGCCGGCAGTCTCGCCACCACCTCAGCATCGCCCGGCAGTCGCCACAAAACCCAGGATCCCCCAACAAGTCATTACGAAAGCGCCAGCGCGGCCTATGTCGCGCCAGCCCCACCAACCCCGCCGACACCGCCACCATAGCATGGTCGGAGCACCAAACAGGAACAACCCGAAACCCCGCCAGCGGGACCCGACCGGAGAAAAACAAATAATCCAGCCGGGACCGCACCCCCCGAGAGTTCGCCCATGTCTCCCCCCCCCCCCCGTACCCGCCACCCCAAATGCATCCCTCAACCCCAAACCCCCACAAAGACCCAACAACTCCCTCGCCTCCCCAGAACCCCCCCCACATCAACATTAAAGTCCCCCCCAACACCACCACCCGATTAGACATACAGAGGGGGGCCAGGTCCAAGAAAAACCCCGCCCGGTCCCCCCGAACACTAGGAGCATAAACACAAATAAAACGAAGATCCAAACCCCTAAAACAAACATCCACCACCAAAACCCTCCCCGGCACCACACAAACCCCAGACTCCACCACAAAATCAAAAGACCCAAACAAAACACCCACCCCATCAGAATGAACACCCCCAACCCCCCACACAGACGGACCCCGCACCCAGTCTTTGCTGTAAAGGGAAATATCCCCCTGGTCCCTCAGGTGGCATTCCTGAAGGAACCACACGTCCCCCTGCAGGGCGCCCAAAAACCCAAACAAGGCCCGCCTCTTCCCCCCCTCCCTCAAACCCCGCACATTCAGAGTACAGACCACAAGGTCAGTCCCCATAAGAAAAATAACAAAACAAGAAACCCCACAGACCCAAAACACACACCACCAAAAACAACCTCAAGTCCGCCTAAAGGCCTTCGACAAGAACCCCAACCTAGAAGGCCTAGCCTGCCGCACAGTGTCCCCCCCAGGGTCCCCAGAAGGCCCCCCCTCCAACCCGGGCGGCCCCACAGTCCCAGAGTCCCCCAGAGGCTCACCTGTAGCACCACTGGGCCCGCCCGGCAACGTCCAGTCCAGAACGTCCCTCGCCGCATCCACATCCACCCCAGCCGGGAGCGACCGGACAGTAGAGGAGCCCGACAGCGCCGCAAGACCACTGACCGCCCGCTCCACCAGCACGTCCACGGCCTCGACCTCCCCCAGCCCCTGCCGCTCCGGGCGGCGGGAAACCCGACTCTTCTTACGGTGCCTCCCCGGGGCAGCCGGCACGTCCACAGCCTCCGACGAGCCCCGCCGCTTGGGGGACAAGCAGCCAACGGACATCACCTCGTCCGACGACTCACCCGACACCACGACCTCCGCCTCGCCAACGGCCTGCACGTCCACCCCGTCGCCTCCAGAAGACGACGTCAGGGAGGGGACCAGCGGCGCAAGCGGGGCGCTCAGGAGCCCAGCCACATCCTCCAGGCCCGACGATCCTCCCGGCAGCAGCACAGGGTCCCCAGGGGCCAGGACCTCACCGACAGCCTCCGGGCCACCAGATGGCGCACCCCCAGCCGTCAGCTCCACGACCGCCCCATCCAGCACTCCATCCCGTCCAGCAGCACCACCACCACCGGCAGCCCCAGCGTAGGACCCGGCCCTCCCCGGGCAATCACGGTAAAGGTGATCCCCCGAGCCGCACAGGGAGCACAGCTTGGGGGCCCGACACTCACCCGACTGATGGTCCGTCGAGTGGCAGAAACGGCACCGGGACCCCGAACACGCCGACCGCATGTGCCCCTGCCCGCCGCACCGATGGCAGAAGACCGGCTGCCCAGGATACGACAGGAGGCACCGGTCCGACCCAATCCGGAACACCCCGGGCAGATGGACGACGCCGCTGGGGTGCGCAGGATCCCCTCGCAGTCGCACCGCATACCGGCGGCGGAGGGTCCAGAAGCCGTCCTCGTCCAGTAGCCGAGTGCCACCCCGAACCTCCTGGACCCTCCGCTCCAGGCAACCGAGGACGACGTCGTCGGGGATGAAGGGGTTGAACACCCGCACCACCACTGGAACGAACCCCACGTCATACAAGGGTCGCAGCCTCAAGGACTCCAGGGCCGGAACCTCCAATCGACGCCGCCGGAACTCCTCGACGAAATCCAGAGCCTGCCGCTGCTCGTAGAAGGAGATGTCGAAAGCCAATCCACCGGCGTCCTGGACTCCAAGCACCTCCTCCGGAGACAGGAGGAAAGTACCGATCAACACCTCCCTGGTCACGAATCTCCTGGAAAACCTCCGCCTGACCTCCGCCGTCGCCGTCTCCTCCACCTCCAAACGAACAGAGGCACGAAGCCGCACCACAGGGGCCGACCTGACATAGTCCCCCTCCATCAAGAGGGGACTGAAGGAAAGCAGGTAGCAAAACCTGTAGTCCTCGG
>JAODXP020000185.1:249623-269623 GCA_027497455.2 Sardinella longiceps
CAACTGTAAATTCAACACAAATAATTATATTAACGAAAGATGTTTGAGGATTATAACAATGTGATTCATGAAGGTGTTTTTTGGGGAGAGGGCCCCCATGGCCGGTTTGCTTGGGGCCCCCTTAGTCTCTTGAAACGGCCCTGCACACACACACACATTCAGTTTTTCATTGTATATTCCCCCAGATCCTGTTGATCTTCCTGAGCTGAGAGTGCTGTTGGTGGGGAAGACTGGATCAGGAAAGAGTGCATCAGGAAACACCATCCTGGGCAGAGAGGCTTTTAAGTCTGAAACATCTCCATTACCAGTGACTACAAATTGGGAGAGTCAAAGTGGAATTGTGGGGGGAAGAAACATCACTGTCATTGACACACCTGGAATTACATTAAAGATGGGTACTTGGCAGTCTGATATGCAAAGGGTTGATTTAGGACCTCATGTTTTCATACTGGTGGTTCAGATCAAGAGTAATAAATTGACAGAGGAAGCCTTTAGTGCAGTGCAGTGGCTCCAGGCTAATTTTGGAAAGGAGGCTTTGAGGTTCACCGTCATTTTGCTAACTGGAGGAGACAAGATCGATCAAATACCTCTAGACAAATTTCTATATCAGAGCTCTGCGTTTCAATCTATGGTAAAGAGCACTGGTGGAGGTTATCACATTTTTAACAACAAAAATCCCAAATGGCAGAATCAGGTATACGAGCTGCTGCTGAAAATTGAGATATTACTCAGAAAGAACATGGGTTACATATATTCCCGTGGCTTGTATGTACAGAGTAAAGCTAGTATGAGAGATGAGGTGACACTAAAACTGGACGGTTGCACACAAACTGCAATATTCCGTCAAGTGCTAAAAGATACGAAGAAAAAGATTGAGCAGAACGTTAAGGGGCAGATGAAACTTAAAATGGCTCAAAGGCTTGCAAAGGCAACAGTCTCCCTGAATGAATTAAGGGAATCCATCAGCGCCTCAGCAGAGAGTAGTTGGAGTTGTTGGGTTTTGCTAATCGGGTCTGTGAGTGGAACTATGTCATGTTTACGAGGAGTAGAAACAATGAGCAGAGGAACTTTTAGGGGTTATCTGAAATTCTTTCTGGCTGGGCTGTTTCTAATTGGACTTGCATGGGATTATCTCAGCTTCCTGCTTGGGCTGATAAGTGGACTGTTTATATTTGCAATGAACAAAAAGGAATTCAAGATTTTAGGATATCTGAATTTACATGTTCTTCTTCTCGCTTTAGCGGGACATTTACTAGATTGTCAGATATTGGTCATCAGTGTAGTTTGTGGTTTTGGTGGAGCTTTCTGTGTGGTACGTTTATTTCGGTATCTAGAGGAGAAACTGGCCAAACGACATCATCAAAGAATTATGCTCAATGTCATGAAGACCATGAATGCAAACAACCCCAACATCCCCATACAAAAACAAGAAACAGAAATTAAACAAACAAGCCACAGAAATCGAGCAGGAAAAATAAAACAAAAACAATAACTTCTGGTCCATAATAAACTACTAGATAAATCATTAATATCTTGGGCTTTTCATTTCAGGTAGAAACACCTTCATAGCTTATGTGTCTAAAATGACCTATCATGGCATATTTTACAGTGTATCCTTACACATGCCTTGATGTTCCTTCCTTTATGTGTTTTCTTATTTCTTTTTTATTCATATTTCTTCACTAGGCATATTATATTTAAGTGTAATCATATGTCTAGTTTGCTTTTAAATGAATATTCTGTCTAATCACTTTTGCATTTGAGCTAAGCCTAGTATTTTAAATGTGTGTGTTTCCTTTTATGTGTTGAAGATTTTGCCTGTTTTTATTTTTTCATTTAGTATGTAAATCGGGGGTGGGCAATTATTTTGGCCGAAAGGCCACGTTGGCTTTTAGATTTTGACCATCTGAGTTTGCCCAGGTCTTTGCCTAGGTAAATGATAGTGTGTGAACCCATCCATCCTCCCTTTGCAACCACCCTAGCAACCCCTCTCCTATACATCACATTTCATACTATACTGCCTTTTCCTTCTGTGTCTATTTGAAGAAATATAGTAGTTGATTTTCAAGAAATTAATGGTAAACTGCCTTATATAGTTTTATAATAAAGTAACAAGTGCAATTCTCCAAGAAAAATGAGTTGTAAGTCTAGTGTTTTCAACCAATGGCCTGTGGGACTGGTAGGGATCATTGAAAAGGGTTGGGGTGGGTTGGTGATAGTTGATTTGTGGCAGGATTTTAAAGGAGAAATCCGGTGTGAATCAGTGAATAACCCTGTTGTTCCTGGTACCTGAATGATGTATGTAATGTTTTTTGGGTACTCTTTTAAGTCAAATTTCGTAGAATTGTCACGTTATTCTGGAAGTAGTACATGAAAAAGGCTATTTAGGAAAAAACAGAACTCTCTAGCTCCATCTAAAACCTGTAATTGTCGTTGCAGAAATCCAGCGTTCCCTGTGGCCTTTCACCAATCAGGTTCGGAGGGAGGGATAGCTGCCTGCCTGTCAATCACAGCAAGGGAGGGATTTGAGAGGCCATTGAGGAGCATAGTACAGACGGGGAGGGACCAGAGAGTTGTATGATTTTATTTTTTTTGCCTAAGTCTCAGAATTAAGTAGACTTGCTGAATACGGCTTTAAGAATAACAATGAGAAAATTTTATGCTACATAGACCGAATAACAATCTGATTATGCTGACTGAATGGGGCATAATGAAATGAAACTGAAAGTAAGCTGTTACACCCAATGTTCAAAATAACTTCAAATAATACTACTTAAACTTGCTAAAATTACATTGAGCATAAATTTATTAGGCTAGCATACACATAAATTTATATTTTTGGAGCATAATAGGGACATGCCCCTCCCTCTCTCGACCCTCAGAGAAAGGGTTGTCTTCTGCAAAGTCTGAAGCTCTCTCAGATCAAGTCACAACAACAATAGTAGGTTAACAATAGTGCTATGGATTGATTTACACTGGATTTGTCTTTTAATTTTTAACTGCCGCTATACCCGAGTCTTTGAGTCAGTCAGAGCCTGTTATTTACAAGACAAAAAAAATCCCTTCTACAAGTATTTGCATTAAATGTAATATTTTTTTTAAGGAGGAAACCACGTCCCAAGGGCTCAACCCAACTGCCAGGGGTCCAGTACCCCTACATTCAGTAGTCTAGTGGTAGATCAGAAATTGTCCATGGTTATGAGTTATGACTAATCAACATAGTAATACAAATATAGAACTGGTGGTATGGTGTATTACAGTATTGTAACTCTTCAGCTCTACTGACCCCTAGTGGTTGATTTGAGTTTTGCCCCCTCTTTTAGAGAAATACAAATGAAAGTCTGAACAAATAAGTAATACATGTATTGTGTAGAACTGGCAACATTAACGCTTGAACTCTAGCGATTAATCAAAAAAAAAAAAACTCAGATTAAAGGTTGATGTTTTTGGAAATCTATAGGGGTATAGGATAGGTTTGAATTGCCCATTTTAGAAGAGCAAAGCCAGGTATTTAGCATCAGGATCTTATCATGGCAAAATAAGCATCCAACATAGCCTATCATCCAAATTGTTTCTGGAAGAAATGAGTTGCGAGTAAAAGATTACTCAAGGTAAAATTTTGTGATTAATAAGATTTTGTGCCCTATGCGATTGTCTAGTTTGTCTATGCGTAGAACTGGTCCTTTTTGTAAGAGAAATGGAGTCACGAGTGAGTGATGCACATTCATGTTCACTGACCTTTAGAGCTTCATGTGAGTCAAATATTGTTCATATGACTTTGATATGAGTTTGAATTTATGAAAGCAAAAGGTTCTCCAACTGATACAGTACATGACACTAGGTTTCAGGAATGTTGCTTGACTTGTTTAGAATTTCTTATGTACGTTCCGTCGTAACCTACGTCTAACGTTGAGCCATAGGGAATCTCAATGGGGATCGATCACAATGCTCCATGTGTGCTAAGAGTCTATATGTCTATATGTCATTGGCAGTCCGACTACCTGTACTCTTTTGGAAACATCAAAAAGTTGTAATCAACACCAACTCTGAATTGGTATACTTGAGACACAGATGAAAGGAGCGTGTTGGCAATTGTTTGTTTGACAAAAATCGTATTTTTGTGGCAATATTATGGCATATTGCGGTGTCATAAAAATCTGGAAGTATAGCCTACTAAAGGCAGCAAATAGATTTGCTCAGGCAGTATATCTAGTATCGAGCCATCTTTGGTCAGACACGGTTGGTTGCTCCAGTGCTCTATTGTTCCAGTGTTCACCAATCACAGCGCTCCACATGTTTTTGGCGGGCTTAGCTTAGCTGGTTTGATCTGGTCTAGTCTGGTTTACTTATTTAGAAAGATCATGTAAACTCAGCAACACTCCATCTACACAGTCTTGAGGGAAGGTAAGAGATCTGTTTTTTTGTTTTGTTTTGTAATGAATCATGTGTTCTCTATGCCTTAAGCTATCCTTTAATTGCAATATAAATCACGCTAAGAGCTAAACCACATAAAAATTAATATCAGGGCTGATTACTGCGAAAATCTGATAGAGCACGTTTTCTCTTGTGGAACCATTTGTTTGTTTGTTTTAGATATGAATCTACTTACTCCAATCTGTATCTAGAGTAGTTATCTGATAGTCATCTGTCATACAAAGGACAACAATCTATCTGACTCATTTTTTTTTTTATCATGGAATGTATCATCGTCTTGTTTAACTTATTTCCTTAATTATTATTACCTCCGCCTAGGAGGTTATGTTTTTGACGCGTTGGTTTGTCTGCTTGTTTGTTTGTCTGTTTGTCAGCAGGATAAGTCAAAAAGTTATGAACGGATTTTGATGAAATTTTGTGGAGTTGTTGGAAATGGCACAAAGAACAAGTGATTACATTTTGGTGGTAATCCGAATCACAATCCGGGGCCTTGGCGGAGGTTTGCACTCTCTTAGTGCTTCTAGTTTAATATAAATGTATTTGATTATAAGATTATGAGAATGAGTGATTAATTTACGTATTCAGTTATGCAGTGCCGTTGACTGTGGACAAACTCAAACAAACAAACAAACAAACAAACAAGGATACATTTAGGTTGTTGAGTGCGTGGTGGATATATGTGTAGGAGTGATGGAAATTACTTTAAAATTTAAAATTACTGAAAAATTCTTGACAATGGAAATATTTTTCAAACAAAATGCTGAAGAATATTTTTAGCCTATAGGCAAGCTACGTGAGTGGCTATGGTCCAATATGGGAGAATATGACATATATTATGTAAATATAAGTGGCCAACCGATGAAGTGACACGTCATGTCATGTTGATGCCATGTCAACAGCCTCAACTAAACTGTAATCAAGTTGTAATGACGATAATGTGTTGTACATATCTTTTTTTTCTAATGCATTCTTCCAAGCTTAATGAGCGTCTCTTCAACTGGAACAGAATTCAGGAATCTCGTTGGTCTTGTTTGGTATCAACCGTCTACTCCATCAGGAATAGAAACTTATTGAGGAATTGTAATCAACGCCACCTCTAACGTAGCACTTGTGTCAGGTACGAGAAATCAACTGATTTGACACCATGACTGAATTTAATTTCTAATTGTTTTTGAATAGAACTTTTATGTGTATTGACAAACTATTTTTTTTGCCGTGGGTCATACATACATACAAATATGTAGATTTACAAAAATGTACATGGGACTGCTCATTTACAGCTTCAGCCATAAAATATTGGCCTATTTCAAAAGTAAAGTTGACAACAAAATGACACAATGTGAACATTATAGCTTGTTATCTCCCTTCAGAACGCCATTCTCTTCTCTGATTGGCTGCTAGGTGGCCATTAATTCCAGATAACCGGCTACTTTGGAAGTAGTTCCAAAAAATAACTCATCTAATAACTGATTACCGTTCCATATGAATGCCTTTCAGAATGGTAACTATAACAACAATAAGCAACCTGGTAGATCTACTTTCAACTGAAAGTAGTACCCAAACCGAACAGGTTACCTTCTTTTAAATTTGAGTTGCATATTTCTTTTACGTTTTATACGCTTCTTCAAATATACGAGAGATAGATAGATACGGGAGATGAGCGGGATAACGACCGCCGAGGTGTCCAGTTATTCATTTAGAATTGTCTTGGCGGAATAACTCCGTCTTCGCGCTGCGCGCGTCGCCGGAGTTCTAGATTCCGCCTCGACAATTATAAATGAATAACTGGACAACTCGTCGGCCGTTATCCCCTACATATTTGATGGTTGACATTTTGTGGGCTTCATGTATTTCTTCATACAGCCCACAGACAGTATCAGTTTAAAACAGAACTGATTTCAAACAAAGTCAAATAACATTAAAGTCATAATGAATATTACATACAAGTCATCACCTATATCACAACACTGGATTTTTTGTTCCCCCATTTACTTGCGTTCGAGCCAAGTGGAACTACTTTTTCAATTGCCAGTTGAATGGAGTTAATAGGGAGTGCTCTGGCAGACAGTAGCAGTAACCAGGCTCTGGTAACACCTACTTCCTGGAAGACTGTCTACTGTGACATAAGCATAAATAAGTTCAGGTTCAAAGTAAGCTAACCTGCTGTGCTATCTTTTGATTACAGGATTCACGGTGACCATGAACAACGACGAAGAAATGATATTGCCACCTCAAACAAATGGCACCAAGGCAAATGTGAAGAAACGCCTTTCCAGTGAGCTCCCATTCCATCGTCATATACCCCATTAGTTTAGTTGTCACTGTCTATGAAATATGTCAAACTTGATTTCAAGATATTAAAATCAATGCAAAACTTTTAACACTAAGTTGATAAGGTAGTTTTTTTATAATATTGTTTTTTTCACCCTCTCTCTCTACTAGATTTCTTGGAAAACATCAAACAAGTGGCAGTGGTGCTTCTTGTTATTGGTCTGATTATTACTGGTCTAGTTATAACCATTATCATAGGATCGAAGAGACTCAGCGGTAATATACTCCATATTCATTTGTATTATGAATACATTTAATCAATTCATTGGCTACACTGATCAAAAGAGAAAGGCTACCAGTTTTCAAGTTGTATATAATGTAGGTCTAAATATTTTTTGGTCTAAAATGTGAGTCCATACCATGAGTGCTATTATGAGGTGTTGAGCTTTATATGTGCATGGACACTGACTATCTTTACCCCCCCTTGACTTGGAAGCAGAAAAAAATAAGTCAAAAATAATGAAGTTGACCATTGAAGATCAAAATGCCACCATACAAAGACTGATGATGGCTGAGAAAAGGTTAAATTACACTATCCGAAATTTGACATCTGAGTTAGCTTCAAAGGAGCTGGAAATATCAAAGAACGAGAAAGATCTGCAGGACTTCAAGACAAAGTCAGAAGAAATGAAGAATACCATTAAAAAGCTTAATGCCACCAACCAAAATTTGACATCAGAGTTAGATATAATGAAGAATGACACCAAAAAACTTAATGACATCATACAAATCATGATGGAGAGAGAAAAAAGCGAAATGAATCCTGTGGGGCGACTGCAGCAGAAGCAACAGAAAGCACACCTACAACTTTGGAGAAAAAGAGAGAACCAGAGGATCCAGAGACAGAGCCTGCACCAAAGGAGGAGGAAACAGAAAACACTGATGAGCTGAAGGACACCCTAAATAAAATGACAACAGCAGCAAAACGTGAGACAAAGAAAACTGTGACAAATGATCCAGATGAAAAGGTGCAGAATAAAAAAGATAAACATGAGTTTAATCACTCTAAAGGAAGAAATATTGGTACTATTGCAAAGGGAAGTCCACTTGTAATTACAATTGGATTTGTACTATACTGCTTAATGCAATAGCAAAACAGTGCTGGATTTACCTGTAGCTCACCAGTGGGGTTGCTATAAAACAGTAAAAAACAAACAAACAAATAAGCAAACAAACAAACAACAACAACAACAACAACAACAACAACAAAACGTCCTGGACCTGAAAAGTTGAAATCCAAATGACTAGTTTTTAACTGGGTAGTGAAAGACAAATCCCACCGGTAATTTTGCAGTTATTTCAATTGCTGTGGTCAACCACTAAGCAGAAAGTTTCAGGTATAATTGAGACTTGTCTGGCTGTGGTTACCCTATTTGCTTATCCATCAATATGTGGCCAAATGTAATATTTGGTCTTCAATTGATCTCTGTAAATTGGGTGGCATCCACTATTCACCGTCCACTGTTCATAGTTTTGTGTGATAATCTTAAGTATATGCATATTGTTATAAACAAATACAGTTATTGTAGTGTGCATACCTCTGGCTTGAACTGATTGGGCGAAGTGGGAGATAAAGACTCTTCCATTGTTCCAAGCTGCTTAAGCTCGCAACACACCTACCGATTATTAGCCCTGATATTGATACGATGGAACGTCAGGGCCAGTCCTGGATAATCATGGGTAATCACGAGTAGTCACAAGTTTCAGTCGTGGCTAGAATAGTTATGTGTGTTTGGGTGACAGATTTGTAACGATGCAATTCATCCATTGTTGACGCAATTATGACTGAGTCGGACTGAATCAAACGTAAAATGTTTGATATGATCTTAACCGGTCCATTCTGTGGTCGCTATGATAGCAATTATGACATTAATTAAAATGCCGACACCTCAATCGTTGGGTTTGTGCTAATGAACGACTCTCAATCATCCCAGATTAGGCTCACTAATCGCAAAAGACTGGCGTTCTAATCGTAAAAGACTGAGAAAGTCGGTAGGTCTGTTCCCAGCTTTAGAAAGTGTCTAGTCTCAAGTTTGAGTTGCCTGCACTTGGGTTCTTAAACCCGTATCTTGGAAGATTGTGACGACCATTGACAGATGTAGGCGGCGCAATTGTACATAAACAGGTCTGAAACGCCATCTGGGATTTATATTGCGTCAGTGACCATATTGGTTTAGCCGAGGTCTGCAATCTCTGAGTGCTCTTAGTTAGTCTTATTTTATTCTTGTTTGGGAGTCTTATGCTTGTATCTGATTAAGACTTGTAAAAAATGTAACAGGTATTTATATTATTTATAAGGTGATGGGATATTATTAAATAAATAAATAAATAAATAAACAATTCATTGTTAAACCAGTTCATGCAGTGTATTTGTCTGATGTACCATGTCCTTCTTGTGTCTCTAGCTCATAGGTTCTCAATGGCCTCGTTCCGCTTGGCATTCAAAATCCGATTTTTGGCATCTGCTGATTGTATCTAGAATTGATTTTGGGTGGTCTGAAACAACAGAAAACCATATGAATTCCAATTTTCCCAAATCTGATACACCCCACATATGGAGGTGGTATCAATTGCAATTCATATTCGAATTGCTGCGATCTGAACAGTTTAACCACATGGATAGGATTTCACCGTGTCACTTACGTCATTTGCTGATGTTGATCAGATATGCCCTATGCCAGATAACCCTAACCCCCCATCCACCCACCCCCCAACCCCCACACATACACATACACACACACACACACACACACACACACACACACACACACCAAAACCCCTGATGAGGAACAAAGACTTAACCCATAGTAATGATGAAAATATGAAAATCAGCATGCCAAAAATGAAACTCCATACTCCCCTAGGGAAGAGTAGTTTTTTTTCTCTCTCTAACTACAGTATCACACCCTTTGCACTCTTCATGTTGCCACAGAGGATGAAAGGGATGAATATCTATTTTTAAAGAAGATTCTCACCAAGAATTTACCTCAATGCTTGCAAGCACAACAATCATAAGGTATGAAATGGTGTGTTACATTTACAGTATATTACTCTGTTTTGCCGTTTTAGTTCCACACTGAAATTTGGATTTGCTAATTTGTTAAGTCTAGGCCAGGGGTGTCCAACCTTTTTTTCTCCAAGAGCTACTTTGAACAAAATCAGTTTGGCTCTACTACATGTATATTACCTCAGTATTACTGACAGGCATGGAGAAGATATGTTAACCATCTGTTTACCATCTGTCCCACTTACACTGCAGTGCAAACTAACAGCTGGGAAACACTTTATTTTACAGTGTCACTGTTACAGTGTATTTACCTAGGTTATGTAAATACAGTGGTACAACCTGTGTAACAACATGTAATATCATGCATTGATTTAGTACTTACATTATGTACTTTTGAGTAACTACATATTGTTACACAGGTTGTACCACTGTACTTACATAGGTAAATACACAGTAACAGTGACACTGTAAAATAAAGTGTTAACGGTGAGGTGTATTTTGTGAAGTTATACATCTTTACCATCATAAATAAACCATAAATTCTCACCAGTGGTTATAGCAAAATCTGGTCTCCTCTATCTATTCTCACCAGAGAACAGCATAGCTGGGCAATTGTTAGAATCAAATGCAGTAGATTTTCATGTGACTATGTTATGAAATTGATTTATATTTCCTTTGACCCTTTGGAGAGCTTCTCAGAGGCAGGTGGCGAGCTACCTGTTGGGAGACCCCTGGTCTAGGCTATTTGGCTCATTTCAAATCTCCTAATATGCATGCACAATCCTGTTCTTAGAACAGTCTTAAACATTTGTTTACAACATGTGCAACTTGTGCAACTCACTAAGTGGTAAGAGATGTTCAATGATTTTCCAAACAAATATTGTTTTCAAAATAGAGTTTGTCTCATATCATTTGCTATCCAACCATTCTTTAAAGGGGCTGAATATACCTTTAATGATATTATAACCCAGCTAACCTAATGACTGATCACACAGTACAGTATAGTACAGCATACAAGCCACAGTGTGAATAGGACAACAGGATCTTGGGAATAGGAAATATGTCCAGCGACCATCCAATTGCCTGACAAGCCAAACTGGAACATAAAATGTATAGACAAATCCAAGGAGCGTTTTGTGTAGGCTGCCATCTTGTGGCGGCGCCATCGACTGTCAACAAACCTTTTTGGCAATGCGCAGTCAATGACAGCTAACAGCAAAGGCCATGGAACACTCTGACATTATCAAGTAGTAGTGAATCTCGTAAATCACAGTATTTTATGGTGTGCTATCACGTTATCCCTATGGACAGATTGGTGATCTGGGTAGCTCAATAATGGCGCCTGCTTACTTCCGGTAGTTTCGTCGGATTCGTCTATAGTCCAACCACGTTCGAAAGAACCTTTGGTATGACGAGTACAACCAATCAGAGCAACTACAGCACCAAGCCGACTCAAACATGCTAAGCCCGCCCATTTGACCTCCTGTACAGCTAGAGCGTTGTGATTGGCTAAACACCACAGTGCCTGGATACAACCTGGAGCTTTGTGATTGGTTAGACACTAACAATGTTTAATACAGTTCTACACAGTTTAGCCTACAGTTCTAGGCTAAGCTAAAACATCTCCACTAACCCCTTTGTAAAACTGTTTGTTACAGAATGATGAGATTTTTCAGTCCTCTGCCAACCGTCCTGGCTCTGGTGTCTGTGAGTTTGGTGGTTAGTTATCCAGACCCAGATGTCACAACAAACTGCTCATCTACTGGATACCCAGCAGTTCCTTGCTCTGCCCCTTCAAACACAGTTACTCTGGATCTCTCCCACAACCACATGGAGAAAATACCAGCAGGCTGCTTCCCCAATCTGCCAAAACTTCAGAGGCTCCTTCTTCAATTCAACAGCATCAGTAGTGTGAACCCCAATGCTTTTCAGCACAACCCAGTGCTGGAGTATCTGGACATCTCACACAACCTCCTGCCACAGATCTCTGCTCTGCCCTTCACAAGTTTACCTGCTCTCACATACCTGGACATCTCCAACAACGCCTATGAGGACATACTTCTAGAACAGTCTTTTGACCCACAGGGTAACTTGCAGAGTTTGAAATTCGGCAGCTCTCAAAGTGTCTCCATCAGGAAGGATCATGTGAAGCGACTAGGAGAGCTTCAGCTTCAATACGTTCACCTGGTTGCTGGTAATATCAGTGTGTATGAACCAGGAGCGCTTTTAGTTTTGAGAGATATAGACATGATTACATTGAACACAGAATACTCTCAGGATCTGACCAAATATATGGTCATGCTTACCGACGCTTGCAATAGTATAAAGACTTTGACACTAATAAATTTGGATCTTCGCAAACTTAATTCTGTAACTCCAGTTCATGATCTTCTACAAACAGCGACTATTCTCAGGCTTATAGTAAAAAATGTAAAATTAAGTGGGCCTTTCTGTGAAGTCTTACCTTCTTTTTTAAAATCAAGCATAGAACAGGTAGATATAGAAAACATCTACGGAGAAGGAGTATGTAACCTAACAACTGGAGATTTTGATCGATGTCATCTGAGGAAACTTTTTGTCAGTGGGATCGACAATAGAGATTTTTTGCATTATGTCCCACAACAAACTATTCCCAAACTCATGGCATGCCTGACAGATATGTCTACTATAAACCTAGGGTCAAGATACTTCCCCTGTGTCATGTCAGTCTACATGGTTAACCTGAAAACTCTGAATGTCTCCTTCAATGAGTTGAGAGGTGATCGTTTTTTCACGTTGTGTCGATTGCCATTCCCTAAACTGCAGTCTCTGGCGATCGACCATAACAATTTTCGGTATCTTGGTGCCATTGGAAATAAAACTGCCCACATGAAATATCTGGTTAACTTCACAGCGAGCTACAACCAAATTCACTTGGAGCCACAGACAGTTTTTATAAACTGGACCAAAAGCCTGAGGAGGCTGAATCTCAGGAGCAATAATCTAACTGATGATGCACTACAGTTTCTCCCCAAACCCTTGTGATGCTTGACATCAGCTACAATGACATTCAGACTGTTTCCAACCTACAATCAATGACAGATCTACTAGAGCTCTTCCTCTCTGGCAACAAAATCATGACGCTTCAACATGTGTTGTTCCCCTCATCATTACGTCTTCTGCATGTGGACAGAAACAACATGAGCACCATCAGTGTAGCGACCATCAGGTCTCTCAGTCTGACTGAGCTGGACTTCAGTGGGAACCCGCTGCACTGTGATTGTGACACGCTGGA
Source organism: Sardinella longiceps (assembly GCA_027497455.2). Classification (NCBI taxonomy): domain Eukaryota; kingdom Metazoa; phylum Chordata; class Actinopteri; order Clupeiformes; family Clupeidae; genus Sardinella; species Sardinella longiceps. The sequence continues at coordinate 262,670 of JAODXP020000185.1, forward strand.
ATTGGCCCAGTTCTGCAGAGTTTCTTCCAAGACCAAAGTCCTGGGTTGGCCCTCAGGGTACCAATGCCAGAGTCCTGAAAGTCTGAAGAACGAAACTCTTGAAGAACTGTCGCTGTCTTGGCCATCATGCCGTAAAGGTCCTTTTGCTTTGATAATGATTATTTGTTTTTGCATACCAATAATTTGCTATTTGATCTATAAAAAGCATCATGGTCACATAACATACTTCTCAAGAAGGGCATCTTATAGCTCTGTGAATTGAGGCCATTTTTATTGTACAATTTCTATAATAAGCAAAACAGAAACACTTGAAGATGTGGGTAAGGGGTGACATGAGCCCATCATATGACTTGACACGTAGTATGTACATTTTAATGAAATTAATGTTGTTAAAGAAGCTAACCAGCCAATCTGGTATTATGTCATTGCTGATTTCTTCCTCATATTTGTTTGTGACATTATTTCTATTTCTCTATACTCTACTTATCTATAAGATACTGTAATGGGAATATGCTGTATTTCTCAGTTAAAGGAAAGTTGTGGTGTGGACTTCATAGTCTCTGATTTTATCAGCTAATGTAAAATTCTGGGTGTCCTGACAGTGTAAAAACTGTGACTCCAGAACAGCCGTCTCTTCCTTCTGCGCTTTGCCTTAAAGGAGCTGTGTGTAAGAGATGTATTCCAAATAATCATTAAACGGCCCTGATATGTCACCAGACATGAAGGCATCATGTGCATTTGATATCACTGATAGTTCTAGTCCAGCCAGAATATTTGCATTTGAAAAGCTAAGTTGCAGCTCATAAGCAGTATTTATGTTGTCATTTCAAGTGGTATTTATGTTGTAATCATGGTCAAGGCCTCATTATACTTCCAAAAAATATCATGAGAAGGTCAGAAATAAAACAAGGATACGTATAGGAGACGGCTGAAAGCTACAAAATATTTTGAACATGATTGTTGTACCAATTTTGGCCACAATCCTACACTTCCCTTTAAGGGAACATTTGCAGTGATAACTCTTTGTTGCTTGTGCCTTCCTATAGTTTGCTACTGGCTTATTTAAAAATTCAGGGTTCAAATGCCATATTTTCCTCGAGTGGCTCTATCTTAGAAATAGTGTCCAAACCATGACCCTGAATGTTACAGGAGCATCTTTAAAACCAAATGGCACCATTAAAATCCCTATTGAAGAGAACAGAATTTTTGTATGTGTGTACCCTCACACTGTTCTGATTATCCTTAATGACTGAACACTTTGACAAGACAGTGATTTAGAATGTCAGTGGCTAAACCTCAATATTATATTTCACTGCCAACGTTTGTGCTTGCTTATTCTACAACTTGTCTCCCACTCCCACTATTAAGGAGTTTCTCAGACTATGTACAGTACTATGACGTTATACATGCTCACTTCTCGCACTTACTACTTATTAGTAACTCGAAACAAGATCATATCAAGAAAAAAGGCCATTAAAAAGGAACTATGGCTTTCACTATTGGTTTGTGCTAGGTTTATACCCACATTTTTTGCCACAAAGCACCTCCACGCAGACGTCCTTTTCCCAAACGCTTCTGAAAAGTGTTGCTAACCAGTTAACAACTTTGTTGTTTGCAATGTAATGGGCCATTATCAACCAAGTCAGCCCATATGCATTTGGGGAAAAGACCCAATGACCGTCCATTATGCGCCTTCGTTTTCTAGGTTTTTCTACAGCTCCTACAGACAGCCACCAGACTGACACATGATGTCAAATTATTCCACAAGTTCAATAGTGGTTGCCAAAGAGAGTGTCATGTAGTCTAAGAGAACATTTCAACACCCAAACTGTTATACATCAATTATAACCCCCCGCCCCATACCTGAAAATATGAAAATCAACATGCCAAAAATGAAAGTTCATTTTCCCTAGAGAGCAGCCTTTTCTCTTCCTCCCTTACTGCAGAATCACACCCTCTGCACTCATTGCACTCATTACATTGGCACCGATGCTGAAAGGGATGAATATATGCTTTTAAGATTTTTTAAAGATTATTATTATTACCTTCTATTATTATTACTACCTCATTAAGGATTTGCCTGAATGCTTGAAAGCACAACCATCATCAGGTATGAAATGATGTGTTAAAGGTATATTACTGTATTTTGACGTTTTAGCTCATTTTTGGGGGTCTTATAGTGACAAAACAAAATGTTTCACACTGAAATTTGGATGATTGGTCCTGCCTTGGCTATTTGGCTCTTCTCCCCTGCTTGCTTCAGAATGGCTATACATGTATATGCATGCACAATACTGTCCTCTGAACACCATTGAACATTTGTTTACAACATGTGCAACTTCCTTTTAATTTCTTAATCTTGTCATGTTCACTCGGCACCACAGTAAATTAACCTATGCAACTCATCAAGTGGTAAATGATCTCTCCAAAACAATGTTGTATAAATACAGTTTTTGACACATATAATTTGGTATTCGACCATTCTGTAAAGTTGCTAAAAGTGCTAAATACCCAAACATACCTTTAGATATCTATCTAAAGAAACTTGTTGTGGCTTTTCAATGTGTTTCTTGGGTCTATATTGCCTTGACACACACTGTAAGTTTGATAAAAAAAAAGAAGAAGCCTGAATTGTTAAAATAGCCAAATTACCACTGTTAGAAACTGTTCAACTGCTGTGTGGTTAAACCATCCGTTTAGAATTTTCCCAATTACATACGTCATAGATTCCGTCAAATACTTCCTAATATTTGTCAAAGATCACATAACTACCTGACTAGCATAATCAATGATCAAATATCCTGACTGCTAACACAAATATAAACAACTCCACTGTTGCAGAGTGATGAGATTTTTCAGATATCTGCCACCTGTCCTGGCTCTGGTGTCTGTGAGTTTGGTGGTTTGTTATCCTGACCCTGATGAGACGGCAAACTGCTCATCTACTGGATACCCAGCAGTTCTTTGCTCTGCTCCTTCAAACACATTGACTCTGGATCTCTCCCACAACCACATGGAGAAAATACCAGCAGGCTGCTTCCCCAATCTGCCAAAACTTCAGAGGCTCCTTCTTCAATTCAACAGCATCAGTAGTGTGGACCCCAATGCTTTTCAGCACAACCCAGTGCTGGAGTATCTGGACATCTCACACAACCTCCTGCCACAGATCTCTGCTTTGCCCTTCACAAGTTTACCTGCTCTCACATACCTGGACATCTCCAATAACGCCTATGAGGACATACTTCTAGAACAGTCTTTTGACCCACAGGGTAACTTGCAGAGCTTGAAACTCGGGAGCTCCCACAGTGTCTCCATCAGGAAGGATCATGTGAAGAGACTTGGAGAGCTTCAGCTTCAACACGTTCACCTGGTTGCCGGTAATATCAGTGTGTATGAACCAGGAGCGCTTTTAGTTTTGAAAGACATAGATATGATTACAGTAAACACAGAATACTCTCAGGATCTGATCAATATGGTCATGCTCACCGACGCTTTCAAAAGTAAAAGCACTTTGACTGTAATGAAATGGGATCTTCGCAATCTTAATTCGATATTTCCAGTTCATGATCTTCTACAAACAGCGAATATTCTCAGGCTTATAGTAAGGGAGTTTAAAGTGAGTGGGCCATACTGTAAACTCATACCTATTTTTTTAAAATCGAGCATAGAACAGATAGATGTAGAAAACATCCATGGAGAAGGATTTTGCAACCTAACAACTGGAACTTTTGATCGATGCCATGTGACAAAACTTTCCATCAATGGTATTAACAATAGAGATTTTGTGCATTATGTCCCACAACTCACTCTTCCCAAACTCATGACATGTCTAACAGATTTGTCCACCATAGATGTAGGGTCAAGATACATCCCCTGTTTCATTTCAGTCTACATGGTGAACCTGAAGACTCTGAATGTCTCTTTAAATGATTTGGAAGAGGAGCGTATGTTCACATTGTGCCAATCACCATTCCCTAAACTCCAATCTCTGTCAATTGATCATAACAACTTTCAGTATCTTGGTGTTCTTGGAAATAAAACTGCCCACATGAAATATCTGATAAACTTCACAGCGAGCCACAACCAAATTCACTTGGAGCCACAGACAGTCTTTATAAACTGGACCAAAAGCCTGAGGAGGCTGAATCTCAGGAATAACAATCTAACTGATGATGCGTTACAGTTTCTCCCCCAAACCCTTGTGATGCTTGACGTCAGCTACAATGACATTCATTCTGTTTCCAACCTACAATCAATGACAGATCTACAAGAGCTCTTCCTCTCTGGCAACAAAATCATGACGCTTCAACATGTGTTGTTCCCCTCATCATTACGTCTTCTGCATGTGGACAGAAACAACATGAGCACCATCAGTGTAGCTACCATCAGGTCTCTCAGTCTGACTGAGCTGGACTTCAGTGGGAACCCGCTGCACTGTGATTGTGACACACTGGAATTGGCCCAGTTCTGCAGAGATTCCTCCAAGACCAAAGTCCTGGGTTGGCCTTCAGGGTACCGATGCCAGAGTCCTGACAGTCTGAAAAACGAGACACTAGAAGAACTGTCTCTGCCTTGGGAGCATTGCCATAAGGGCACATTTGCTGTGATAATTCTCTGTTTCTTGTGCCTGCCTGTAGCTTGCTACTGGCTTATTAAAAAGTTCAGAATTCAAATGCCAGATTTTCCCCAAATGGCATTTTATGGCTCCATATTACAAAATGGTACCCAGACCACAGAATCCTGAAAGTTACAGGAGCATCTTTGAAACCAAATGGCACCAATTCAATCCCTATTGAAGAGAATAGAATTAAATTGCTTACTATGATGTATGTGTGGACCCTAACAGTATTTCCCCTGATTATCGGAACAAGTCAGTTTTTAATTTCACATTTGTACATAGTTCAATGCGTTGTGGTTAGCCTGGCGAATGCCAAACTAAAAATCACAAGTGATATTTAGTCTGGAGACCTGCCTATTGCATTTCTCGTAGCGGAAGCATAGTTTACAATTTTCCAGAGCCATTTATTGGGCGCTACGAATGTCTATCATACCGTCTGTACATAGCTCGGAGCCAATCCCAGAGCCGCCACGTGGCATAAAATGCAATCGAGGGCCGTACAAATCACTTTTTGTTATGTGATTGGATACGGAAAGCAGGCGAGAAAATCGGCCATGGTCACCATGCTGCTTTGCTGAGTGAAATTAAATAAGCGCGCAGAGGAGCATGGGAATTCCCAAGCTACCTTGTGGTAGCCTTGAAAAAGAGTTTTCTATTGCTCTGGTCATAGCACTATCCTATCGAATGCAGAGGCCGTTTGAAAGATTACACCCCTAGTGTCTATCCATCGTGGCCTGACCATACCTTATGTTAGAGTCTGGCTTTTTTAGGCTAGCATTGTGGTGAGTTATTCCTCAATAATTCTCTGTGTCTTAGAGAAATAATGGGAAGTTACTTTAAGGGCTCACACTTGATCTTGCGAAAGTTAACTTTGCTGACGTCATTTGCTCAAACATAATTTGTTGTATGTGTCACCCTATGTCAAATACCATGGAAGCTGTAAATAAAAATGCAGAAGTATCTGGTCTCACCCATAATTTCACTTCTCTCTCCAGCCCTCCCATACCCCCCTCACCCCACCCTACCCCTTCACTTAAAGAGGAACTGAGTCCTTGTCTAGTGAACTACTGAATCACTTCATATTTATACACTATAATACCAAGAATAAAACTGTCTTTATTGTGATTGGTTCATTTTTGTCTGATGACATAATAGTCTTGGCCCCTTCCTGTCAGAGTAACATACATAATGTTAAATGAAAAGCCGTGCTTGAATAATTCTTCAGAAGAATCACCAGACTTCTTCCTAACAATTTGAGCTTATAGGACTAGATAGTACAATCGCTAATCAGCACTTGTTAAGGAGTTAGGGCTAGGGGGGTAAATGCATCACAGGGGTCTTCAGGTGGGCACCCTCCTTATTTGGTGTTTCGTTGACAGGCCCACGAACCTGAATAGGTGATCAATTTCTTATCCTAATTTATGTATATGTTATTGATGCGCTGTTTACTTCCTAATACAGTGTGGCTTTAATGTACAATAATTATTGATAAATACATGTGCATCAGTATGTTAACCAAACTATTTCAGATGTTTATTTTATTGTCTAATATATTCTTCACAGAATGAGGGGCTCTTTAGGTCTGGTGTTGTCAGTGAGTCTGGTGGTTAGTGTAGTTTGTTATCCAGACCCAGATGTCACAACAAACTGCTCATCTACTGGATACCCAGCAGTTCCTTGCTCTGCCCCTTCAAACACAGTTACTCTGGATCTCTCCCACAACCACATGGAGAAAATACCAGCAGGCTGCTTTCCCAATCTGCCAAAACTTCAGAGGCTCTTTCTTCAGTTCAACAGCATCAGTAGTGTGGACCCCAATGCTTTTCAGCACAACCCAGTGCTGGAGTATCTGGACATCTCACACAACCTCCTGCCACAGATCTCTGCTTTGCCCTTCACAAGTTTACCTGCTCTCACATACCTGGACATCTCCAATAATCTCTATGAGAACATGATTATGGAAGAATCCTTTGATCCCAAGAATAACCTGCAAAGCTTGAAAGTCGGGAACTCGCTGGGAGTTACCATCAGGAGGGACTCCATAAAGAGGGCAATGAGTCTTAGGGTTAAACATATACACTTGATTGCTAGTAAAATGGAATATGAACCCAGCTCTCTAACAGTTCTGAAGCACATGGAGATGACCGCAGTTGATACAGACTACTCAACGGATTTAGCCAAATTTCTTATAATGCTAATTGATATTTGCAACAACACAGATGGCTTGACGTTAATGAAAGTGGATCTTCGTAAAACAAATCTTATTTTTCCTGTACACGATCTACTGCAAAAGACGACTATTTCCAAACTGGTTGTAAAGGATTTATTGGTGACTG
>JAODXP020000185.1:274623-359917 GCA_027497455.2 Sardinella longiceps
ACAATGGATTGGTGGTGGGAAATTATGGAAATAGTGGTTAGACAGGGACACAGGGAGTTGACCAAACCCTTTTATTGTTATTGAGATCTGGACACCCACACACTGAAAACATTCTCGGCAAGGTAAGACACACTGGTTTTCATTTTATGTATTCCTTGTGAAGGCATGAAATACCATGAGAAAGTATTTTATTGTTTGTATTTATTTCCTTTGAGAAATGTGCTCTCTGACGTTGTCAATGATCACTAAGGCTTACACTGTAGTGTAGTGTTTTGTGAATGATCTATCCATTTTTGTTTGAAGTGACATTGAATTATGTTGTTTTTATTATACTTGTTTCTTTTTACATGATGAACTACTTTAGGTCAAGCTATGTGTTTGTATGTGTGTTTGCTTTCATTTATTTATGTTACTATTATTTTTTTTTACTTTATAGACAGAATGCCTCAGACGTCAAAGCAAGGTAAAACCACTTACAGTAATTTCCCGCATATAAGCCGCATTGTGTGCCGCAGGACAGCGTTTTATGCAAGTTAAAAAAAAAACAAAACCATATTAACACCATATTAACTGCCCCCCTGTTTTAACCTCATCGCGGAGGAAATTTTGCAAGGTCAATGTATAAGCCATGGCTAATAGTCGGGAAATTACGGTATCTTGCGATTCTCTTCTCTGATTGGCTGATGGGTGGCCATTATTCTGGTGTAATTGGCTACTTTGGAAGTAGTTCCAAAAATAACTAATCTAATAACTAATCACCGTTCCATATGAATGCCTTTTAGAATGGTCACTATAATAACAATAAGCAGCCTTGTAGATCTACTTTCAACAAAAAATAGTACCCAAACCGAACAGGTTAAAGGAAAAATCCGGAGTGAACCAACACGTAGCCCTGCTGTTTTATACTGCTAAGTGCTATTGAAAGCCACCTCAGTGATCGAATTTCGTGCATCGTAGACCAAGTTTGCAAAATGGCAGCTAACACTAACTGAATGAGGCATGTCAAAAACGAAACCTAATCGTTTTGCTTTCATTTTGAAATGCCCCATTCTGTTACCGTTAGCTGCCGTTTTGCTATCTCAGTCTGTGTTGCATGACATTCAGTGATTAAGGTGGCTATCAATAGCGCTTGGCACTATAAAACAGTAGAGCTACGTGTTGATTCACTCCGGATAATTCCTTTAACTTGTTTTAAATTGGAGTTGCATGTTTCTTTTATGTTTTATACGCTTCTTTAAATATACGAGATTATAGATACAAACCTTGAGATAAGCGGGATAACGACCTTCGAGGTGACCGGTTCTGCAGAAATAATGTCTTGGCTGCGCGCGTCACCGGAGTTTTAAACTTCACCTCGCCATTATTTCTGTATAACCGGTCACCTCGTCTGCCACTATCCCTTACATGTATTATCAGTTTGAAAATATATCCTGTATGTTGTTATTTAACATTTTATGCCAGCAAATTATTTGTGTTTACCAATTTTACTGTTAACTTGCATTGTGACTTGTGCAGGGTGCTGCACTGGCAGGACATGGAGGAAGGTGGCGCTGTCTGCTTTTCTACTCAACCTCCTGCTCATCATCAGTTTGGGATTGGTGGTCTACTTTTTACAAGGTGATATATTTTTTTTAAAATTTGATAGGACAGTATAATAAATGACAGGAGCTTAGTGAGAGACAGAGATGGGTAAGGATCGAGAAATTGGGAAAAGACCTCAGGTTGGACTCAAACCCGGGTCCCCAGATTTACGATACAAGGCGGCACTAGCCCACTGAGTAACAGTTCCCCCTACAAGGTGTTATTTACAGTACTTTGAAATGTATTGCTTTACTTGGCCTATACTACAATACAGTATGTACAATTTAGGTGAAGTCATTAGTAAACATATTGTTTTAAAGCTATGGTCGTATTAGTAGGTCGGAGTAGCGGCACCCGCTGTTATTGACCAAGACTGTCCAAAATTATGCCCCATGAAATGACTTCATCTTGTCAATTTATCATTAGCCACCAGTCCGCACAGAACAGTCAATGGCTTCGGATTCGGTGATGCTTATCATACAGCTTTTTTTCCTTTTTGTCCTTCAATTTTACCATGTATATTCTGAATGTAAGGATTGTCCAAACTTTGGTGTTTAGTTGCTGAGTTTCTTTTTATTGAGCCATAATTTTTGGAAAATATTGTCAGTAAAAAGTTGTTTATGTTTTATTGATTTCCCCCAGCTCCTGAGCCCGCACTGCAGCCGGAACTGAGGGTGATGTTGCTGGGCAAGAACGGAATAGCTAAGCGAGCCCTCGCTAACTCCATACTGGGACGAAAAGCCTTCCCCGCTAAGCCTGACATCGCCATCATCCACCAGTGCAAGGGAGCAAACGGGCGGGTGGAGGGGGACAGAAACGTGACGGTCCTCGACTCCCTCCAGATCCAAAACACTCTGGACATGGCCCAAAGACTGAACACCTGTCTACACTGGGTGGGGTCTGGACCTCATGTCTTCCTGTATGTGGCGACCCCAGAGGAGAACGTGTGCGATGGAATACACTTCATCAACGCAAGCCTAGGCAGAGCGGTCGTGAGGTTCACCATTGTTGTGTTTGTTGGCGTGGACCCTGGTAATGAGGAACTAATCGAGTCCTGCCTCGGGCAAGGGGTGAACTGTGTGGTTGGAGGATATCATATCTTCTCCGGAGATCTTCAGGGAAACACTGAACAGATTAGTCGCCTAATGGACAGGATAGATTGGCTAATGAGGAAACATATGGGATACAAGTTTGTTAAAAAGACTGCCTGACAGGAGCCTAACACTGTGTCCATGGCAATACTAAAATACAAAATAACATCCATCAAGTCAGTAAACAAGAAGGCTAACAACAAGGAATATTGTAAATAAAATGATTAATACTTTGTACAGATGGCAAAAAGTAATACAAAAGTTTTTTAAAGAAATATTAACGCAACTAGGGATTATCAATCGCAGAGATCTATAGAGTTAGGCTACATCTTTGTATGCATATAATGGTATGGAGGTTATATGAAGATAATCATATTTAAGACACATACTACCAGAGATGCCACTGTCTTACCTACCCCAAGCTCATTTGAAATGTAGTAGGAGATGTGGAAAACTGATCTTTGATTGCCTTTTGGAAACCTCCAGGCTATACAGAGAGGGCCTATGAAACACTATTGGTGCATTTAAAGCACCAATAAAAAAAAAACACCAATGCATATCAATGGATTGGGAATTATCGGGAATGAGTCAACGCATATGCCTGCTCTTTCACATTGCTAAGTGCTGCCTATAGCTATGACAATGACCAGATTCTGTGCAACTTAGACTGAGAAGGCAAAATGGCAGCTACTGTCAACTGAAACTGACATATCAAAAGAAAACCTAATTGATTTGGATTTGTCTGGAGTAATGGAATTTGTTTATGGTAACGGCTCTCAATAGCACTTAGCATTGTGAAACAGCAGGGCTTCATGTTGATTCTCTCCAGATAATTCCTTTAAATCGGATCCAGGTAACCTAGGGACCGGGCGGCCAGGCATATATAATCTAGCCCATGGAATAGAATAATTTGCCATTTAGCCCACCTTTGCATCAACCCCCATAACCAGGTTGACTGTTAAAGGAATTATCCGGAGTGAATCAACACGTAGCCCTGCTGTTTTATACTGCTAAGCGCTATTGAAAGCCACAATGATCGAATTTCGTGTATCGTAGACTGAGTTTGCAAAACGGCAGCTAACACTAACTGAATGAGGCTTGTCAAAAACGAAACCTAATCGATTTGCTTTCGTTTTGGTATGCCCCATTCTATTACCGTTAGCTGCCATTTCGTTATCTCAGTCTGCGTTATCAATAGCGCTATCAATAGCGCTTGGCACTATAAAACTGTAGGGCTATGTGTTGATTCACTCCGGATAATTCCTTTAACATCCGGCCCACCTAAAAGCCAATGGGGCCCTTCAGCCACAATAATTGCTTTAAATGAAGCGTGAAATGTAATTATATTGGCTATATATGTGTACATATTATTTGAGTTTCATTTTCCTGTTGTGTTTTATTTCTGTTTCTTTTTCCTAATGTGTTTTCTTGAGTCTTTATTCATTTTGTCCTTCAATATTTTTTATTATTTTATTTTAATTTTATTTTTTTCCCATTTGGCCACTCTGGCTTAGGTTTTTATATCCCTAGTTTTCCTGGAAAAGTCGATTTGATAAAACATTTAACACACCTTCCTGTCATTGTACTGAATTTCCTGTCATTTCTGCCTGGTCTGGGAACATTGAAAGGAAACACAATATACTGTATTGACCTTGGATTCTGGCACCTGAGAACATGCCATTGAAAACAGACACACTCTCTCTCTCTCTCTCTCTCTCTCTCTCTCTCTCTCTCTCTCTCTCTCTCTCTCTCTCTCTCTCTCTCCCACACACACACACACACACACGCGCACACACACAGGCACACAATATCTCTCACACACAAACGCACAAAACAAACAGAAAATGAAAGTATGAAAAAACTGCAAGTATTTCAAATAATCGTGCTGTGATAAATCAAGCCTGTATACTATATTGTCTTTTTCGGATCTAGGCATCATACAAGAAAACAGGCAAGTGGGTTCATTGGGAGACAGATAATGATGGGCTATAATTATTATCAATGTATTTAATCTTTCATTCATGTGTAGTGTAATGTGAGCTAGCTGAAAATATATGCTTAGAGACTACTTGTAGGCTATCACAGCAAAATGTTGCTGTTTTATTTAGATTCTCAACTATTTTGAATTGAAATACTATAAATATGTGGCCTACTTCCGATGCATGCATGGACATTGGTTATACATTAGGCTACTAAGAATAAAAAGAAAACAAACAGAAAACATGCATTCAAAACGTTAAACTATGGAACTTTTTACCACTGTTTGAGGTATCCTTTTTGTTTTGGTATCATCTCCAAATTGATTTGGATGACATTTACTCATACGAAGGGAAGATAGATGTAAGCTCCAACAGCTCTCAGTCCTGTTAGCAAGCAGTTCCCTTCGCTTCACATACGTCAGAGGAAAGAGTGGTGTGATTGGTTTTGCCTCGGCACAACATTTTCTAAAATCGACCTGTAGCCAACTGAGGCATTAGAGGGAGATGGGTCAACCATGCGCTCAGAAAGTGCAGACCTCTGCCAAGACAATGTGGTCACAGAGGGTGTTCTGGGTCACCGATCGCCACCAAAATCTAATCATTTCTTCCTTGTCCAAACACACGTTGTCCGAAAATTTAATTGAAATCTGTATTGTACTTTTCAAGTTATGTTGTATACAGACACACGTAGACAGACAGACACACACACGCTGGCGTAAACATAACCTCCTTGGCGGAGGTAATAAACTCTGTCTGATCCTTGCGGTGTCTCTCACTGCCCTCTAGAGGATGTAAAAGATCTTGCAGCAGACTGCACTGCCCCTGCTCAGTCCCTCCCAGTGCAGACAGGACAGGGGCAGCTACATGATCCACCGTTGAGTGATCGGCAAAATTGTGGCTGCTGTTTCTCACTCTGTTCGCAGAATTTGGCTCGCAGAGATCAGTGCCGGTGAAAACTAAACTGCATTATGCTTTTCCTGAGTATGAAGTGGAATGAAATGAAATGAGTGGAGCTATAGGCGGTGTTCGCCTGGCTAACAGAAGTACACACACACAGGATTAGAGGCAAAAAAAAACCTAGAAACAATATCTATTCGCCTTATTCACCCGGAACGTTCTAAAGACGTTGAGGGGTACACTTGAGGGGTACACTCGGCTACACCGTTGCTACACAGCCAGCTGTCATGGCGCCTCACTGTTGTGTGCCGAAATGCACATCCTCAAAGAGGAAAAAATCATACCGTGGGCAGACTTTTCACCGTTTCCCAAAAGAGCAGGCACTTCGGTGGAACCGTTTACTTCCGTACACCTCTTCGTACACCTCTAGCGTCAAATTACGTCAAAATGGCCGCCAGGTGAATAACGCGAATATTCCTATGGAGTTCCACTCGATTCTCATCCCTCTTCAGTACTCCGTCTGGGAACCCTGGCCATTGGGCTCAATCACAGAGGACGCATTTCATCCTAGCCAATCAGTGACCTTTGAGAATGCAGCACAAGAATGCAATAGGCTATCAGTCAAGGGCTGATGCAATCTTTTTTTTTCTTTTTCTTTTTTTCTTTTTTTTCTTCATTGAAACATCTCCAGAAAGCAATGGATTGGTTTCTCAATAGCAGAGTCCCCAGATCTTTGTGCAACGTGAAGCATAGACCAAGGGTCTGGTTACAACCAGGTTATTTTTTTCCCTGTTTTCTATGAGTTTTGTTTTTTATTAGTGATGTTTGGCCATGTCACAGGACACTGAAACAAGAGTCCTACAATGGAAAGAGGATGTTAGTTTTCTAATGTAAGCCTACCCATTGAGACGAATTTTTAAATAGATAACACACAAGCTTTAAAATTACAAAGTCAAATGGGAAAAAAAAGTTTCACAGGGATGTATGAACACACTGTCATTTGTTGTTACTTTAACTTTGCGTATATTAATAAAATCACCAGAGACTATGAAGGCCACGTCTAAATGTTTTATTAATTGAGATATGCAATAGGTGTACAGCATGTTCCTATTACCGCATCTTATTCAAAATAGAGTATACCAGAAATAGAAACAACTATTTTTATTGTCCACACTCACATATGGAAAACAAAGCATATGTAGGCAGGAAAACCAGTTTTCCTGAGTGCTTTTTTTAACAACATTCATGTCATTCATGTACATGACTCATATCACTCTTATGTCAACATTTTTAAGTGTTTCTGCTTGGCTTATTATAGAAATTGTATTATAAAAGTGGCTTCAAGTTACAGAGTTATAAGTTGCTCTTCTTGAGCATGTTATGTGAAGATTCTTATAGATCAAACAGCATACTACTAGTATACAAATACAACAAATCATTATCGAAGCGAAAGGACCTTTATGACAGGATGGCCAAGAGATAGACAGATCTTCTAGAGTCTCGTTCTTCAGACTGTCAGGAGTCTGGCATCGGTACCCTGAAGGCCAACCCAGGACTTTGGTCTTGGAGGAATCTCTGCAGAACTGGGCCAATTCCAGTGTGTCACAATCACAGTGCAGTGGATTACCACTGAAGTCCAGCTCAGTCAGACTGAGAGACCTGATGGTGGCTACACTGATGGTGCTCATGTTGTTTCTGTCCACATGTAGAAGATACACTGAGAAGGGGAACAGCTCGCTGTGCAAAGTCATGATTTTGTTGCCAGAAAGGAAGAGCTCTTGTAGATCTGTCATTGATTGTAGGTTGCAAACAGTCTGAATGTCATTGTAGCTGACATCAAGCATCACAAGGGTTTGGGGGAGAAACTTTAACGCATCATCAGTTAGTTGATTATTCCTGAGATTCAGCCTCCTCAGGCTTTTGGTCCAGTTTATAAAAACTGTCTGTGGCTCCAAGTGAATTTGGTTGTGGCTCGCTGTGAAGTTTACCAGATATTTCATGTGGGCAGTTTTATTTCCAATGGCACCAAGATACTGAAAATTGTTATGGTCCATCACCAGAGACTGCAGTTTAGGGAATGGCAATCGGCACAACGTGAAAAAACGATTCCCTTTCAACTCATTTATGGAGACATTCAGAGTTTTCAGGTTAACCATAAAGTCTGACATGACACAGGGGAAGTATCTTGACCCTAGGTTTATAGTAGACAAATCTGTCAGGCATGCCATGAGTTTGGGAATAGTGAGTTGTGGGACATAATGCAAAAATCTCTGTTGTCGATGCCATTGACGGAAAGTTTCCTCAGATGACATTGATCAAAATCTCCAGTTGTTACGTTACATACTCCTTCTCCGTAGATGTTTTCTATATCCATCTGCTCAATGCTTGATTTTAAAAAAGAAGGCAAGAATTTACAGAAAGGCCCACTCACTTTTACATTTCTAAGTATAAGCCTGAGAATAGTCACTGTTTGTAGAAGATCATGAAATTGAGTGACAGAATTAAGATTGCGAAGATCCAAATTTATTAGTGTCAAAGTCTTTATACTATTGCAAGCGTCGGTAAGCATGACCATATATTTGGTCAGATCCTGAGAGTATTCTGTGTTCAATGTAATCATGTCTATATCTCTCAAAACTAAAAGCGCTCCTGGTTCATACACACTGATATTACCGGCAACCAGGTGTATGTGTTGAAGCTGAAGCTCTCCAAGTCGCTTCACATGATCCTTCCTGATGGAGACACGGTGAGAGCTACCAAGCTTCAAGCTGTCTAAGTTACCATGTGGGTCAAAAGATTGTTCTAGAAGTATGTCCTCATAGGCATTGTTGGAGATGTCCAGGTATGTGAGAGCAGGTAAACTTGTGAAGGGCAAAGCAGAGATCTGTGGCAGGAGGTTGTGTGAGATGTCCAGAAACTCCAGCACTGGGTTATGCTGAAAAGCATTGAGGTTCACACTACTGATGCTGTTGAATTGAAGAAGGAGCCTGTGAAGTTTTGGCAGATTGGGAAAGGAGCCTGCTGGTATTTTCTCCATGTGGTTGTGGGAGAGATCCAGAGTAACTGTGTTTGAAGGGGCAGAGCAAGGAACTGCTGGGTATCCAGTAGATGAGCAGTTTGTTGTGACATCTGGGTCTGGATAACAGACTACACTAACCACCAGACTCACTGACAACACCAGAGCCAAGACTGGACTTGTAAGTCTCATTATTCTACAAAAGACATGATAATGGTTGTGTTATGCCATAACATTAAATGACAATATTCCATTTTTTGATTCACATCACTTATTTGAATAAGTAATTTAATTGATAACAAGCATTTAAACTTCTATATTCTTACCACTGAAATGACCAATCTTCTTAAAATAGAAACAACATACATTTAAATGCATATGATAAAAAACGCATTTACCTGTTATTCTCACGGAATCACACAGTATGTCTCGGTCTAATTATCTTCCCTAAGGGATCCTTGGTGAGTGAGTGTATTTGTGTTCATAAGTGCCTCCTATATATTTAGGGAAAAAGGAACCTAGCGGTCACATGGGGTTAAGGAAGAGAGAAAAGCAACAGTTCCTCTAAAGTCATTTTGCAATTAAGTCAAAACAAATGTAAGCACAGACTGTCACCTTTTTTTGACCTGCCAGACATATCATGATAGTACACTGGATGCTTATTGCACAATCTTCATTCAAAAACAACAAAAAAATCCTCAAAGGCATCTGAGCTTACCCTGATTTAACCCGCCCATCATACTACTGTTCATCCATATTCATGGTCTGGAGGTGGTCTTCTGGGGAGGGTTTAGTCTATTAACAAACAACCGGCAAATCAGCAAAGCTGATTGGACGAGTTGTCCAATCGTTTCAAACCAGAGCTGAGTGCATTCCCCCAGCCCTATAATCGCTTCAGGTTAAAGAACCCATGAATACGGATGAACAGTAGTATTATGGACGGGCTATGTCAGGCTAATCTGAGCTATCATAGCATATCTCCTTACATGGCTTCCTGTTCTTTTCTCTACAGCTATGCTTCTACACTTGAATCATTATGTTCTGTGTTCTGGCTGAATGCATTTTTAAATGATCTGCATCACTGACTTAATGATCCACAGTATTGATACGTGATAAGAGCATTATAGAAAGATGATGTTTGATTATAAATCTACGGTCAAGAGTCTAAACATGAACATCTAACCCCACACAAAGAGGATGTTTGATTACAAGTGTATGGTCAAGAGTCAATGCATCAACTTTTAACCCTACAGAAAGAGGATGTGTGATTATAGATGTCAGCCAGACAAGGCATTAGGGTAAAGGTTAATCTGCTGTGGACAAGATTCTAGATGAAAAAAAAAAAAACTAAAGGAAAAAGATATTTTAAGTGAAGACTCCTTGACTCTGAACATTTATTTGACTATCTTATCTGTTTCATCTGTCAGTTGAGAGCAGTCAGTACATTATACAAAATGTCTTTAATTTGTGTGTATGTATGTGTAACAAATGAGGCATTGAGACAGAGAACCATTATTTTCACACTGAACAATATATGTTTATGTCAGACTGGGCTTAATCACGGGGAGGGGGAAATGCATGGATTGGGGAATGCAGGGTTGAGAGTCTTATTGTAGCTTTATGGGTAGCAGTATGTGGTGTTTTTCTGCTTTATTAGTTTGTATTGTACCGTGTGGTTTCTCATATATACATGTGTGTTTGCTGTGTTTGGTGTTACTGTTATGCTTATGACATGCCGTGATTACTACTCATTGCCCTAAAACCCCATCACTGACTTTGTCCTATCCTGTGTGAGCCACTTCTGACCTCCCAGCTGAAAGCCATTATTCATTTACAAACCCGGCCCCTGGGACTAATCAACGGGGATATTTAAGCTGACTGCTCCTAGAGAACGGGAGCCTCGCACTGCTACACAACGGGGGGAAGCGACGTGTAGCCTGCCATCGGAGCCGTGACGGACCGGGGACGAACGAACTTTCAACGCTCACAATCCAGCTCGTAAAGGAACGTAAGCCCCCCTGTGTGTGTGAGTGTGCGTGTGTGTGCTGAGTGTACGCGAGTGCAGTGGACGTGCTAGCCGCCTTATAGCTTGTGTTGTTTCCTATCTGAATCCAGACGAAAAGGTTTCGTGGTGTTTTGCCCGACGAGGAACGGAACAAGACGATTGACTAATCAACGCTCTCTAGCTGCTTGTAAAGGAAAGTGAGCCCTCCTAGTGTGCGTGAGTTTGGCGATATTGTATCCTCTCTGTGGTTCCTGACTGCTCTGCTTGCTCTTCTGCCTGCAGCGTTGTTGTGCTGGATCGGCGTAGCCGCTACTTCCGGGTTGAGAGAGGAGACGTGTCAGAGGGCACGTTCGAGTGCGTCTGGAGCGGCACAGGCGTCAGGCTTGGTTCTCCCTCCTCCAAATGAACTGTTCACTGCTCATGTCTTTCATGGGACTTTAGTTGGACTTGGCTTAGGCATACAGGACATGGAATGGACTTTACTTACTATATGGCTATTTATTGCTATTTTTTTATGATGTTTAATATTTATTCTGTGATGTAAAAATAAAGTGTACATTTATATTATTATTTCTGTCTGGCTGTGTTTTCTGTGCCTTGGCATCTGAACTGAGGGGACGTAGAGGGGGCGCTGTTGCCACTGTGTGAGTTAAGATTGACAGGCCCTATTTTGTGGCGTAGTCAGGCAGGATGCCAAGTGACACAGAAACCAGTCCACGCAGAGAAGCTGTAGACATGCGGCTAACATCATCAACAATTCCCATGCAGGTTAGTGGGGCTACGGGTAACCAGCCATCGGGTTCGGGAAGCCTTCCGGCCCCCTTACCAGGACCAACCCCCTTAATGATGCCATGGTTTTTCAGCGCACCGTGGGTCCCGAAATTCAATGGAGAGCGGCGAAAGTTCAGAGAATGGAAACATCAGTTGGAAGCAATGCTGAGGGCCCAACCAATGACAAATGATCAACAAGCAGACTTCGTTTTCAGTGCCCTGGAGGGGGAAGCACGCAGAGAAGTGGCCCTACTAGATGAGACTCAGCGGAATAGTGGCAGGAGGATCCTATCTGCATTGGAGGCTGTTTATGGAGAGTCCACTAGCAGTGCCAGGATTCGGGCAGCTTTCTTCAAATGCCGCCAATCTCCAGAAGAGAGCATAGGGGCATTCCTTTTGCGGTTGCGTGAATGTCATGCACAGTGGCGCCAAGCTGAACCACACGCGGCGGGAGGAGAAGATGACCTCCTTCTGGACCAGTTCGTCATGGCATTGAGGGATGGCCCTGTGAGGATGGAGTTGCAACGACACTTGCGGCGCCAACCACATCAAAGCTTTAAAGTGATTGCAGCAGAAGCTAGAGCCCTGGAGGAAGAATTGGGTGAGTCTTCAGATATGGTGACTGCAAATGTGGTGCAACTTAATTCTGTTTCCTCAGGTGCGGCCAGTAACCGACCAAAGAGGGAGGAGAGGCCGATGGACGAATGGAGAGAGAGTCTACGGCGAGAGCTACAACAGACGGTAGCAGACCAGGTCAAGGCTTTGGGGACCCAGCTGTTGGAGGAACTGCGCCGTCAACCAACACCAGGCCTTATGACCACTGCCACGAGTGAGCACTCTCAACCCAGGTCAGTGCACGAGTCCACAACTGTGTCTACAGGGGATGGGCCATCCAGAGGACCACCCGCCTACCGCTGGGACGAACAGGGACGCCCCATTTGCCGGGACTGTGGGGTAGCAGGGCACATGCAACGCCACTGCCCTCAGCGCCAGCGTCAGCGCCAGCCGGGTTTTCAGAACCCCCTGCCGCCAAGGGCCGGGCGGTGGGGGCGATGATGGCCCCTGCAACTACCCCTGGGAAGCCTGCCCTGGTCGGTGAGTGCCCTGGTGTCGAAATTGAAGTTAATGGCCAACTAATTAACTGTCTCCTCGATACAGGGTCACAAGTTACCTTATTCAGCGAGAGCTTGTTTAAGCAGCGACTGGGGCATACTCCAATTCACACCACGGAGGAGGCAGAATGGCTGAGGTTGAAGGCGGCGAATGGGTTGCAGATACCCTACATTGGATATGCTTTACTTGATTTTAAGGTAGGGGGTATTGTGATCCCTCAAAAAGGTGTTGTAATTGTCCAAGATGAGTGTTTAGGGGCTGAGCGCGCTATTCTTGGGATGAATGTCATCACTGAGTGTTGGCAGGAACTCATGAGTGGCACTCACCCTGGAGAGGCTGTGTTCCGGATCCAAATGTCTCCCACTGCAGGAAAGGAGTGGGAAAAGGCTTTTGCTGTGTGCAGAAGAGCAGCTAGCGAAGTTCCATCTCCACCGTTCCAAGGCACAGTCAAGCTCCCAAAGCGAGGCCCACAGATCATACCGGCAGAGGCAGAAGTGCTAGTATGGGGGCACGTGGTGGGAGGGCCCATCCCTGCGGACTGCTTGCTGCTGGTGGAGCCCCTGCCTGAACATGGAGAGGAGTGGCAAGTGGCTCGGGCTTTGGTCCTCAGCAGTGGAGGGCAGGTCCCGATCCGGCTCTGCAACCCTAATCCCTATGCCATTGGGATACCGCCACGCACCGCCCTGGCAGGACTCTCTGAGGTGTCCGCTACAGAAGTTCTAGGGCAACAGGAGCTGTCACTGAAACCTGCGGATTCAGAGACCATTGAGGTGACGGTAGGGAAAGTCTCCACAGGCCCAGAAGACCCGCACCCGGTCCTCTCCATTCAAGGTGATGGCCTTACCCCTGCACAGCAGCATCAGCTGACAGCCATGTTGGAACGTTGGAAGCCGGTATTCGCGGCCCATGACGAAGATTTTGGGCGCACGGGGGTAGTGCAGCACCAGATCCACACTGGAGGGGCACCTCCGAGCCGGGAAAGATATCGACCGGTTCCCCCCAGTTTATACCCTGAACTCCGGAGTCTCCTCAAGGGTATGCTTGACACCGGGGTGATTCGAGAGAGTGCCAGCCCGTGGGCCGCACCCATTGTGTTGGTCAGGAAGAAGGATGGGTCATGGCGTTTCTGCGTTGACTATCGCAAGTTGAACGCCGTGACCCACCGGGACGCCTATCCACTCCCCGAATCGAAGAATCCCTGACTGGCTTGCAGAAGGCCCAGTGGTTTTCCACCCTGGACCTGGCCAGTGGTTACTGGCAGGTCGAGATGGATCCGGGTGATCGGGAGAAGACCGCCTTCACCACGCCAATGGGACTCTACGAATTCGAACGCATGCCGTTCGGATTATGCAATGCACCAGCAACTTTCCAGCGGCTGATGCAGCGCTGTCTGGGGAGCATGGTAAACGACTCCTTGTTGATTTATTTAGATGATGTGATTGTGTACTCCCCAGACTTCCAAACACACATGCAGGACTTAGAAAGAGTCTTCAGTCGACTGATGGAGATGGGCCTGAAACTGCAACCGAAGAAGTGTGCGTTGTTCCAGCGGAAGGTGGTGTACCTAGGGCACGTTGTTAGCCAGGATGGAGTGGCGGCCGACCCGGCGAAGGTGGCAGTAGTGCAGCAATGGGAAGCTCCTCGTACAGTGCGGCAAGTGCGGTCCTTTCTTGGCTTTGTAGGATACTACCGCCGTTTTGTTAAAGACTTTTCTAAAGTAGCGCGGCCATTACATCAACTGCTGCAAGGAAGTTCCCATGGCAGCAAGAACGCTTCGATTAACTGGACTGAGGAATGCGAACAGGCCTTTAGGAAGTTGAAGGATGCCTTGGTGAGTTCCCCCATCCTCACTTTTGCTGATTTTAACCTTCCTTTTCGTTTATACACAGATGCCAGCCTGGAGGGATTGGGAGCGGTTCTAGCACAGGTCCAGGAGGGCCAGGAGAAAGTGGTCGCCTATGCTAGCCGTAGCCTCCAAGCAGCGGAAAAGAACGATCAAAATTATAGTTCCTTTAAATTGGAACTTTTGGCCATGAAATGGGCCATTACTGAAAAATTTAAAGATTACCTCTGGGGTATGGAGATAGAGGTTTTCACGGATAACAATCCCCTAGTACACCTGGAGTCCGCACGGTTAGGAGCAGTAGAGCAACGCTGGGTTGCCCAGTTAGCTAATTTTAACTATACTATCAAGTATCGACCTGGGCGTACCAACATTAATGCTGACATTCTCTCTCGCCTGCCAGGGGAACAACCAGTGGTGGCAATGGTACAAGCTGCTGCAGGAGAGGCGGAGGAACAGACAGCTGGGGAAACCAGCGGTTGGAGAGAACGCCAGCAGCATGACCCAGATCTGCGTCAGCTAACCAGGTGGCTGGAGCAACACCGGAAGCCCTCCCCCAAGACCTGCAGGGTGAAGGGCAAAAATGGCTCCGAAGGTGGGTGCGTGAGTGGGATCGCTTGGAAGTTCAAGGAGGAGTTCTGCGGCGTCGCCACCAAGAGCCTGGAACTGGGCTGGTCTACCATCAATTACTGGTGCCTCGGGAGGAGGCCCGACCTCTCTGGGAAGAATTTCACCAGCAGGCTGGCCACCTGAACCATGAGAAGGTTACGGCCACCCTGAGGAAGAGGTTCTTCTGGCCTGGGATGGCAAATGATGGAGGGACGTGGGGTGCTGAGTGCCCCCAATGTCTCCTTAATAAGACCGGACCGGAGGTAAGGGCACCTATGGTGCCCATCCATACCAGTTTCCCTTTTCAGATTGTAGGCATTGACTACCTCTCACTGAATCGGCCGGGCGATGCCTATCCATACATTTTAGTTATGACTGACCTTTTCTCCAAATATGCCGTTGCTGTTCCTACCCGGGACCAGTCAGCCGCCACCACTGCCAAAGCAGTCTGGACCCACCTCTTCCAGGTGTTTGGATGTCCTGAGAGGATTCATTCGGATAGGGGGGCTGCATTCGAGTCTGCACTTTTTCAACAACTATGCCAGCTGTATGGGGGCTCCCGAAGTCGCACCACCCCTTATCACCCGCAGGGGAATGGTGCCTGCGAACGTTTTAACCAGACCCTGTTGGGCATGCTGGGCACCTTGACGGAGGAGGAGAAGAGCCATTGGCCTACCAAATTGCCTGCGTTACTACAAGCATACAACAACACAGTTCATAGTACCACGGGATTGACACCCCACTTCATGGTATTCGGACGCCACGCCAGACTACCGATGGACTGGATACAAGATGTCCCCAGCAACACCCAAGTCCACTCCCTTAATGGTTGGGTAAGACATCACCACTCTACCCTGAGTCAAGCCTGGACCTTAGCCAGGAACCGTACGCAAGGCCAGCAAGAGAGGGATCAGGAACGACGCAAGCAGCGGGGCAAGGCCATAGATCTCCTCCCTGGAGAGCGGGTACTGCTGAGACATTTCCGTCGCCGAGGACAAGGGAAATTGGCGACGAGGTGGCTCCCGACCCCATTTGTTGTGGATCACCGAGTGAAACCAGATGGCCCAGTCTACGTCATCCGACCTGAAGGTAAGGAGGGCCCTACCAGAACTGCCCATCGTAATAACCTCCGTACGTGTCCTGTGTCCATTTGTTCTGAACAGGAGAACTCTCTCGAGGCCCCCGCAGAAGATCGAGTGGACTCTGGAACGCAGGACAGGACCTACTGGCCTCTCATCTTCTATGGCCGCCAGAACCGGACCAATGGAATGCCTGTGTCACCAGGCAGTCGGCCCCCTGGGGTGCAGACGGAGACGGAAGCGATGGCCCCTAGAGTCCCCAGCCCACGACCCCCTGTGATGGATGAGGAGGTGCAGTTGGGGGCGGAGGCATCCCAGGACCCGGTGGAGTTGCCCCAATCCCGTAGGTCAGAACGTAGCAATAAAGGGGTCCAGCCGATCAGGTATAGTCCGGGGTAGTCGGGACGACTACAGAAACAGCCGGGGGGTAAATGTCAGACTGGGCTTAATCACGGGGAGGGGGAAATGCATGGATTGGGGAATGCAGGGTTGAGAGTCTTATTGTAGCTTTATGGGTAGCAGTATGTGGTGTTTTTCTGCTTTATTAGTTTGTATTGTACCGTGTGGTTTCTCATATATACATGTGTGTTTGCTGTGTTTGGTGTTACTGTTATGCTTATGACATGCCGTGATTACTACTCATTGCCCTAAAACCCCATCACTGACTTTGTCCTATCCTGTGTGAGCCACTTCTGACCTCCCAGCTGAAAGCCATTATTCATTTACAAACCCGGCCCCTGGGACTAATCAACGGGGATATTTAAGCTGACTGCTCCTAGAGAACGGGAGCCTCGCACTGCTACACAACGGGGGGAAGCGACGTGTAGCCTGCCATCGGAGCCGTGACGGACCGGGGACGAACGAACTTTCAACGCTCACAATCCAGCTCGTAAAGGAACGTAAGCCCCCCTGTGTGTGTGAGTGTGCGTGTGTGTGCTGAGTGTACGCGAGTGCAGTGGACGTGCTAGCCGCCTTATAGCTTGTGTTGTTTCCTATCCGAATCCAGACGAAAAGGTTTCGTGGTGTTTTGCCCGACGAGGAACGGAACAAGACGATTGACGAATCAACGCTCTCTAGCTGCTTGTAAAGGAAAGTGAGCCCTCCTAGTGTGCGTGAGTTTGGCGATATTGTATCCTCTCTGTGGTTCCTGACTGCTCTGCTTGCTCTTCTGCCTGCAGCGTTGTTGTGCTGGATCGGCGTAGCCGCTACTTCCGGGTTGAGAGAGGAGACGTGTCAGAGGGCACGTTCGAGTGCGTCTGGAGCGGCACAGGCGTCAGGCTTGGTTCTCCCTCCTCCAAATGAACTGTTCACTGCTCATGTCTTTCATGGGACTTTAGTTGGACTTGGCTTAGGCATACAGTACATGGAATGGACTTTACTTACTATATGGCTATTTATTGCTATTTTTTATGATGTTTAATATTTATTCTGTGATGTAAAAATAAAGTGTACATTTATATTATTATTTCTGTCTGGCTGTGTTTTCTGTGCCTTGGCATCTGAACTGAGGGGACGTAGAGGGGGCGCTGTTGCCACTGTGTGAGTTAAGATTGACATTTATTTTGACTATGAACATTATATTCAATATTTTATTTAAAGACAAACAACAAAAGTGTCTTAATTGCAATGAAACACATTTTTTTCAGATTTTTTTGCCTTAGCATTTAGTGTACGCATAAACAGACAAAACACCTTTTTTAACAAAACATTCAGCAGAACAATAATAGACCTATGGCTGGCCATATACCAAATGTATTTTAATGGTTTCATCATACATTTTGGTGAAAGAAAAAGGCAGGATCACACTGGACAGGTTAGCGCCCCCTATTGTCTCAATTTAGCATTGCATTTCATTATACTGTTAGTACCAATCAGGGAACTCTTCAAAGGCTTTGGTCTGCTTAAGGTAGATTTTTGTTGTTGTTGTTCTGCATTTCCTAACACTGCAAATTCAATGTATGCCTATCAAGAGTTCCCAGTTTTTTTGCAAAGCTAAAGAGGACTCTACCAGGTTAGAAGCTACTCAAAGAAACATTTCACATCATGACATTGCAGAATATCAAAAGAGTCTTAAGTTACCGAGAATAATGCAGTAACATCTAGGCAGAATAAATGCAAGGTTTGTATCCCTGTTAAGCTGTCTGGTTAAGTTGTATTGTTTTAAGACACAGACCCATAAGATGTACGTCTGTAGAAGGGTGTTACGTGACCATGGAACTTTTTATAAAGCAAAAAACAAATAATGGGTATGCAAATACAACAAATCATTATCAAAGCAAAAGGACCTTTATGACAGGATGGCCAAGACAGAGACAGTTCTTCAAGAGTCTCGTTCTTCAGACTTTCAGGACTCTGGCATCGGTACCCTGAGGGCCAACCCAAGATCTCAGTCTTTGAGGAATCTCTGCAGAACTGGGCCAATTCCAGTGTGTCACAATCACAGTGCAGCGGGTTCCCACTGAAGTCCAGCTCAGTCAGACTGAGAGACCTGATGGTGGCTACACTGATGGTGCTCATGTTGTTTCTGTCCACATGCAGAAGACGTAATGATGATGGGAACAACACATGTTGAAGCGTCATGATTTTGTTGCCAGAGAGGAAGAGCTCTTGTAGATCTGTCATTGATTGTAGGTTGGAAACTGTCTGAATTATGTTGTAGCTGACGTCAAGCATCACCAGGGTTTGGGGGAGAAACTGTAACACTTCATCAGTTAGATGGTTACTCCTGAGGTTCATTCTCCTCAGGCTTTTGGTCCAGTTTATAAAGACTGTCTGTGGCTCCAAGTGAATTTTGTTGTAGCTCGCTGTAAAGTTCGCCAGATCTGTCATATGAGCGGTTTTGTTTCCCAGTTCCCCAAGGTGCTCAAATACATTGTGATCTATTGCCAGGGACTGCAGTGCAGGAAAAGGCTTGTCACATTCAGTGAGTAGACGCCAATCATTTAGTTCATTCATAGAGACGTTCAGTTTTTTCAAGTTGGTCATTGCCCCTGACATCTGACACGGGAAAAAAGACTCACCGATATTTACAGCTGAGAGCTCCTCGAAACATTCTATGAATTTTGCTAAGTTTGGTTGCACTCTAAAACTCAGAAAGTGTTTGTCATCTAAGTTCTTAACAGAAAGCTTTCTCAAATGGCATTGGTCAAAACTACCAATGATGAAAGTACAAATGTTCTTACTATGGATGTTTTCAAGAACAATTTCTTCTGGCAGTGATTTTTGGAAATATGGTAAATTGTCACAGAATGACCCGTTGACCTTGACATCGTGCATAATTAACCGAGAAACACTTGTCTTTAGTGCATGGTAAGGCATAGGTATCACTGTGGTTTTATTATAAATGTCAAGTTTTAAGATTTTAAGGGTTTTTGTGGAATTGCGTATATCCAACATCAAGATAAGAAGTCGATTTAAATCCTGCATGTATTCTGTATCTAATGTTACCATATCCAATGTTTTCAAAACTGACAGTGATCCAGGTTCATATTGGTTGATTTCTCCTGCAACCAGGTGTACCTCTTTCAAATGCAGCTCTCCAAGTCTCTTCACATGATCCTTCCTGATGGAGACACTGTGGGAGCTGCCGAGTTTCAAACTCTGCAAGTTACCATGTGGGTCAAAAGACTGTTCTAGAAGTATGTCCTCATAGAGATTATTGGAGATGTCCAGGTATGTGAGAGCAGGTAAACTTGTAAAGGGCAAAGCAGAGATCTGTGGCAGGAGGTTGTGTGAGATGTCCAGATACTCCAGCACTGTGTTGTGCTGAAAAGCATTGGGGTCCACACTACTGATGCTGTTGAACTGAAGAAGGAGCCTCTGAAGTTTCGGCAGATTGGGGAAGCAGCCTGCTGGTATTTTCTCCATGTGGTTGTGGGAGAGATCCAGAGTCAATGTGTTTGAAGGGGCAGAGCAAGGAACTGCTGGGTATCCAGTAGATGAGCAGTTTGTTGTGACATCAGGGTCTGGATAACAAACTACACTAACCACCAGACTCACTGACAACACCAGAGGCAGGACAGGCAGAAGTTTATATTCCATTATTCTGTAACATAGAACACAGTCACATTTCCATTATACATTTGTATAAGTACTGTAGTACCCTGAGGTCCTGCCAAACAAAACCCATCCAAAATATGACAATTGAAAGATTGTGCACTTTTGCATGCATTATTGATGAACTAAATGCCACATAACCCCTGAAAGCCGAGCAGTATTCAACATTTTTGCTCATTTTCTTACGCAAACACCATGGCTGAATACAGGCAGACACAAACTATTTGTATGATGATTTACATCATCAGAATATGAGCCTTTCAATTTGTGTTATGGACATGACAACAAATGGACAAGTTTTTGCTATGAAGTCTGTGAAATTTTCAGAGAGACATAAATATTATTGTAGTCATACCAAACAGGACACCTCAGTGAACACAGAGATAAGTTGGCTTTGATTGGGGTTAATTTGGGAAAACTAGCGTTATGGACGTGACATCTGAAATACCCTTCCAAAAACTATACAAAACAAGAGTGAATGATTGGTATAAATATATAAAATAACAGATATTAGTAGTAGTTTTGTGAGTGTCAGTATCCACTTCATAGCATAGCATTAACAGCACAATAATAGCAACAAGAATGCACACATGTACTGTGTAAGTCCTCATCACCACTCATTTCTCATAACTCTGCTCTCATTGAACATCCCCCTCACCTAAATAGTAGTATTTTAAGAGACATTTACCTACCTTGTTTTGCTCAAATCATATACACTTTCTCAGATCTGATGCTTTTCCAATTTGAAGTCTTTGTTCACTGTTGTTATTTATTCTAAAAAAAGAAGAAAACAGGCATCCCAAAAGAAATGAATAGCTTTCAGTATCGATTTGAGTATGCAGTATGAGAACAGCGGGAGTGAACACGATGTGAAGCGTAAACACACACTTATGACCTCTGCAATATACACAGATATTCAGCCAGAACAGCACAATGTGGTTGTGTTGGAAGAAGTTAAGCTCCTTATCTGTGTATTGGATTAGGAAGGAAAGACTGGCAACTGATTTTGTGGTAATAAAAGATGGTTTACTATTAACAACATAGATTTACAGCATTTCTGCACATTCTGTCAATTACAGACTCAGCCTTCAGCCACACTTACCCCAATGATTGCACCCCGGACCTGAGCATTGAATGCCATATAAATTTCATTATATATAGTTTCTATTTAAAGATTACAAACTAATAAACTAATACAGGTGTATTGTTCCCTTTATACTTTTATTATTCTGAAATTTTATTTATCCTCTCCATATACTGTAGTTTTGCCATAAAAAAACCTGCTAAAAACAGTATGATATTTTAACAGTAAACAGCTGACAAAATGCAATACGGTATTGCCTATGCTGCTAACAAAACTGTATTGT
This sequence comes from Sardinella longiceps, assembly GCA_027497455.2. Lineage (NCBI taxonomy): Eukaryota > Metazoa > Chordata > Actinopteri > Clupeiformes > Clupeidae > Sardinella > Sardinella longiceps. Next base: position 296,031 of record JAODXP020000185.1, read on the forward strand.
ACTGTACCTGCTGTTGATTCTTGTGTAGTAATTTTCTGTTGTCTGTTGTTCTCCAGTAAATATGACTTAAGAAGCCACCAATATTTTAATATGAAACAGGAACTATTAATTATCAGTTCCCACAACACAAATAAAATCTTTTTTTTTTTTTGTTTTAATGATGTTCAGTGTGAAGTGGAGTAGTTCCTCTGCTGCCAAACTAGAGACAAATACAATAACCATGGTGTGTGCTGACCTTGGCCCAATATGCTGTATGTATTCATTAAAAATAAAAACGTAATTTTGCACTCCCTGGTCTAGTAGGCTACAGTTTACTGCTCTCTGAAGTGGGATGGTTCTGGTAGTGCACACAAGATTTGTTTAATAAAGGGACTTTTACATTACATTTCAGACAATATGTTTCTTTCCCCTTCTAGACTTTTGAGCGTTTTACGCTGTGCTGGGGTCATGGTGGTTAATATATTTTGGCCCATATTAATGTGTTCCCTTGCTATACCTTTAATTATTAACAGGGAATGCAAAACTATTGCGAAGAGTATGTCTAAAAAATATAAAAAAAATATCAATCCCCCAGCAGGACTTTTCTAGTTTTGCACTGTCCTGTGATGAAGGATGCCACATTTATCCCATATGCAACCTAAACAATATCTAAATGCTAACATTAAAATACACACACACACACACACACACACACACACATACACACACTCACTCACTGACACACGCCTACCTTTTGTTGATTCTTCTCTAAAATGTCATAACTGAAGTCCCGCATCTCTTTTTTTTCTCAGGTATCGCTTCAAACTCCTGATGTCCCTGAGTGTGCTGCAGGTCAGATTAGAGTGCAGAGTTGCAGGTGCTGCTTCATGTGAAACAGGAACCAGTCATCCAAAATAAGATGGGGGTGGGGGACTTATGTTATTTAATTAATAAATACACTTCATAAATCACAACTGTTATATCAATGTTTAGTGAACACAATGTTCCGATATGTTCAGAGGAATTAAAGTTATAAAGCTATTAAAATATATTTTTCCAAAAGTCTGCACTATCTGTCATTTGTCAAATAGCATTCCTATTGCTATGAGTACAATGCATTTATATGTAGTGAGTTACAAAGCATTTAAAATATTTTACCAAAAGTCTGCACCGTCTGTCATTTGTCCAATAGCATTCCTACCACTGTGAATACAATGCATGCTTGTGTGCAAATAACAAAAAATGTTATCTCCCTCAGCTTTATGAGTTCCCTCCCCAAAGACTTGGACAAGGTCTTGTAGCTGACAGGACAAGGTTGATTTTTCTGCAGTTGAGCTCATGGTTTGATGTGATGCTAAATTAATCTATGAATCTCTCTCTCTCTCTCTCTCTCTCTCTCTCTCTCTCTCTCTCTCTCTCTCTCTCTCTCTCTCTCTCTCTCTCTCTCTCTCTCTGTCACTTTACACCCAAAGCAACTACAGCTGTAAAATCACCAGAATATGATAGATTTCCAATTGATCAGCAACAAAAGATATAAAAGTTATAATTTCAGTTAGTAGAGAGAAAAAGAAAACTCAACGGTATGCAAATGAGCTGAAGTCTTTTGTCTGTTTACATGTTAATTATATGGCAATATTCTCACAACATAACTGAATACACATACTTTAGCAGCAGTGCTTCACAGCTTCTCTCACTATTTCTCTCTCACACACACACACAAACTAACACACACACATGCACACACGCACTCACACATACGCCCCCCCCACACACACACACATTCAATCACACACACACAAACACACAGTCAGACACACGCACGCACGCACAGACACACACACACATGCACACACACACACACACACACACACACACACACACACACAGAGAGAGAGAGAGGGGGGGGGTATACTGAAGGCCTTCCTGTTTACTCCATGAACAGAGTTCTTGGCACAGCACTGACCAAAGACTGAAAGTGAAACAGCTTGAAGTATTATGACTTGAATCAAACAAATGATTCACTTGAAGCCAGTCCTTGTGTCCTCCTACTCAACAAAAATATCTTTTACTTAAGGAATGTATGTGTGTGAATGTTTGAGAATATTGAAAATCTAAAAGAACCAAAAATGTGAAGACAAGAAAAGAAAATAGTGGGACTCTCTTCTTAGACACAAGAGATGTTTGCAGAAGTTCAAAAGTTTGAAATCTGCTAGGGGAGAGACACCCACTCTACCCCTTCCCACCACACACACACACACACACACACACACACACACACACACACACACACACACACACACACACACACACACAGTGTGTGAACCACAATCCCCAGAAGGGAACCGCACTAAAAACACCTGGAGGGCTCAGACTTCTGTCTTGTTCCACTTTCTTGCATGTCCTTAGTCTTGCATTGTTAACACAATTTAACATCAAACAAAAAACAACAACAAAACAACAACAAAAAAAGAGAAAAAATAATTTTAAAACCCGAATTCTTATCAGTTGTGTTAGAATTAAAAAGGAACACAGAACTATGTGGAACTTAAATGGATCTTATAAATATCCCATACTCCCCTTCAAGTTTATAAAAATGATAAACAGGATGTGAGAGTCGTGAAGGAACATGGGGGAGTGGAACCTAGTTTACAAATGTTCTGACTTCCGTTTTAAGTACTTGTATTCAGTCATCCAATCAGATTCCCTTCTTACAGTATTTGACCAATCACCATCTGTTGTCAAGTAACATGAGGGTTATTAGGTTATTTGGGGGTGATTTATGACTAACATAACACCTTGTAAAGGCCGATAATGTAATAACGGCCAATAATGTAATAACTACACACCTCTTTTCGCTCTCTGAGACTGATTCAATGTGCACAGGGACATAATACACACACTTGCACAGATGCATGTGCACATGTAACGGAGGCCAGCTAGTGTGGCTAGCTCAGTGGTAGTGTGTAAATCCTCATCACCCAATTCCATGGGCGCTTCTAACACGCTGAGTTAGAAGCTTGGGCTTTTAGCTCAGTTGGTTAGAGCGTTCCACTCCCACGTCGGGAGTTTGTAGCTTGCGGGGTGGCGGGTTCGAGACCCGTGTGCGGTGCGGACCACCACCGGCTACATTGGTGCCGTGACCCGGATGGGAGTGAGGATTTGGAGGGTGAGTGTAACGGAGGCCAGCTAGTGTGGCTAGCTCGGTGGTAGTGTGTAAATCCTCATCACCCAATTCCATGGGCGCTTCTAACACGCTGAGTTAGAAGCTCGGGCTTTTAGCTCAGTTGGTTAGAGCGTTCCACTCCCACGTCGGGAGTTTGTAGCTTGCGGGGTGGCGGGTTCGAGCCCCGTGTGCGGTGCGGACCGCCACCGGCTACACACACACCCACAGAGAGAGTTATTAAGAGACACTGTAGGCAAATGTACATATCCAGATCCCTCACTCGTTTCAGGTCTGTCTACACTGTCCTATCCAATAAAGGTAAAATGTTAGTTGGCACAATTTAATTTAAAACGTGAAAAAGAGTTTTAACTAGTTGGTGTCTAAACTCAACAATTATGTGCTGTAATTTTAAATTAATTGAGCTAACCTTTCTTTCTTTTATTTACAGTGTACAAGTTTTGTCACTTAAAACAATTGTACACACACACACACACACACACACACACACACACACACAGACAGACAGACATGCTGGCAAAAACATAACCTCCTTGGCGGTGGTACCAAAAGAACATGGTACAGTTTACAGACCGCACCATTGCTTTTAACAAGACAGTCAGGATTACACAAGAAAGCCCTTATTCCCATTGTGGTCCAACAATAAGCAAGAGAGATCGATGGCAACAGATCTTAAGCAGACAAGATTGGTATTGGTCAAGAATGGCAATAGTAGGCCCGTCCTCTAAAACCCGCCTCCAAAAACAAACAAGCAAACAAACAAAAAACACTGATATGTCAAAATACATTAATAATAGTCAGCCAGGTTATTAAATTGCTGAGATACATGGAGCCATAAGATGATGGTAACCATCAGTGTACCCAAGTAGTCGTTAATGAGCAAAAGGCAAAATGCTATTCATTAATTTGCAATTTATTACAAATTTATTACAACAAATGCTTATCAAAGAATGTGTATGGCATGATGTCCAAGGTAAAGACAGTTGTTCTCATTCTTGAAACTAGATAATATAATTAAAAAAAGTTAAACTGGATAAATTGCAATACTGCCTGGTAGGTCTGTTCCTGTCATCATCACATTGGCCAGCATAGCACCACCTAGTGTCTCAACTCAGTATTGCTACAGTACCATACAAGGAACACTTCAAAGGCTTTGGTTTGCTTCAAAAACATTTTTTTTTTTTTTTACATTAAATGTATCACCGCCAAGTGAAAATATGCTTCTCTAAGTTCCCTGTTTCTTTGCAAAGCTTAAGAGGACTCTACCAGGTCAGAACCTACTCAAAGAAACCTTTCACATCATGACACTACAGAATATCAAAAGGCATAAGTGTCTAAGTTATCGAGAATAATGCAGTATCATCTAGGTTGAATAAATGCAAGGTTTGTATCCCTGTTAAGCTGTCTGGTTAAGTTGTATTGTTTTAAGACACAGAGGCATAAGATGTACGTCTGTAGAAGGACGTTACGTGACCATGGAACTTTTTATAAAGCAAAAAACAAATAATGGGTATGCAAATACAACAAATCATTATCAAAGCGAAAGGACCTTTATGGCATGATGGCCAAGACAGTGACAGTTCTTCAAGAGTTTCGTTCTTCAAACTGTCAGGACTCTGGCATCGGTACCCTGATGGCCAACCCAAGACTTTGGTCTTGGAGGAATCTCTGCAGAACTGGGCCAATTCCAGTGTGTCACAATCACAGTGCAGCGGGTTCCCACTGAAGTCCAGCTCAGTCAGACTGAGAGACCTGATGGTGGCTACACTGATGGTGCTCATATTGTTTCTGTCCACATGTAGAAGACATAATGATGATGGGAATACTTCGCTGTGCAAAGTCATGATTTTGTTGCCAGAGAGGAAGAGCTCTCGTAGATCTGTCATTACTTGTAGGCTGGAAACAGTCTGAATGTCATTGTAGCTGACGTCAAGCATCACAAGGGTTTGGGGGAGAAACTGTAACACATCATCAGTTAGTTGATTACTCCTGAGATTCAGCCTCCTCAGACTTTTGGTCCAGTTTATGAAGACTGTCTGTGGCTCCAGGTGAATTTGATTGTAGGTTGCTGTGAAATTCACCAGATCCTTCATATGGGCTGTTTTGTTGCCAAGAATCCCGATATGCTGAAACTTATTAAAATCGATCGCCAGAGACTGCAGTGCTGGAAATGGAGATCGGCATTGAAGAAGACGTTCCTCAGTCAAGTCATTGATGGAGACATTCAGAGTCTTTAGGTTAACAAGCCAATCTGACATTACACAGGGGAAATACCTTGACCCTATGTTTACAGCAGAAATGTCTGTCAGACATCCCATGAATTTAGTAATGGTTTCATGTGGTCGGAAGCGTAAAAAGTCTCTATTGTCAATGCCATTAACTGAAATTTTTCTCACATGACACCGGTCAAATGTCCCAAATGTCATGTTACATTGTCCTTTTCCAATAATATTTTCAAAGTAAATTTCTTCAAGGCTTGATTTGAAAAAGTATGGCAACAGGTCACAGAATACCCCATCAACCTTTATATCTTTTGCTACAAGCTTGGAGAAACTTGATGCTTGCAGAAGATCATGGACGGGAAAAACTATGTCATTTTTTGTAAGATCCACTTTCAGTACGGTTAGAGCTTTGGTGTTGTTGCAAATGTCAATCCACATTAAAATTTCTTTGGCCAAATCCGTTGAGTATTCACTTTCAATTGTTACCATGTTGAGTTGTTTCAGAGTCAACAAAGATCCTATTTCATACACATTGATTTCTCCTGCAACCAGGTGTACATCTTTCAGATGAAGCTCTCCAAGTCTCTTCACATGATCTTTCCTGATGGAGACACTGTGGGAGCTGCCGAGTTTCAAACTCTGCAAGTTACCATGTGGGTCAAAAGACTGTTCTAGAAGTATGTCCTCATAGGCGTTATTGGAGATGTCCAGGTATGTGAGAGCAGGTAAACTTGTGAAGGGCAAAGCAGAGATCTGTGGCAGGAGGTTGTGTGAGATGTCCAGATACTCCAGCACTGGGTTGTGCTGAAAAGCATTGGGGTCCACACTACTGATGCTGTTGAACTGAAGAAGGAGCCTGTGAAGTTTCGGCAAATTGGGGAAGCAGCCTGCTGGTATTTTCTCCATGTGGTTGTGGGAGAGATCCAGAGTCACTGTGTTTGAAGGGGCAGAGCAAGGAACAGCTGGGTATCCAGTAGATGAGCAGTTTGTTGTGACATCTGGGTCTGGGTAACAAACTACACTAACCACCAGACTCACTGACAACACCAGAGCCCCCCACTCTCTGGCCAGGCTCCCCATCACTCTGTTCCAAACATAAATACAACAATTTATTGAATTTGCAATTCACTTTAAATACATGATTAGAACACAATAGATTTTATAGCATCATTGGTGTTACAATTGTCAACACTCCCACAATACATCCCATTGCAAAACAAGGTTTTATTCGACAGCATATAAAGGAATATACTGGCACCATAAAAATTACAAGTCCAAAAAAATTGTTCCCTCAGTGTTATTCTTCATCTGACACTACAACAGGACCAACAGGACTAACCCTGTCTGTGTTATCTACCCTGCACATTTCCTTTAAGTAAAACCATTATTAAAACACATGTTAAAATCTATTATGAATATCAAAAAATAGATATCTATTTTTAAAAAGACATTGTATCATTTAAAAAAGAATCATCATTTACCTGATTAATGTTCTTACCAAATTATGTGTGTGTGTGTTCATAAATGCCAGAGCTCCTCCTGCTTTCATAACATTTCTGAAGAAGTTGCTGACAATCAGAAAGAGGAACATTTTTATTTAAAAAAAAAAAAAAAAAAAAAGTCAGTACACAGATCTGGGTAGAAAAAGGAAGAGTGGAGTTGGGGGCAGTGGTCAGTTCCTCTAATGAGGTTTTGCCATGACACTTATCCAGTATATTTATAGTTATGTATTTTAAAAGGTAACTGAGCTGAATTAACCAAGTTAGCAAGGTTACAGATATAGTTCGCTATTAGACATTTCTATGAAAAATGAATCAGCCTCAACACTTAATCTGAGCTAACTAGCCAACATTACCTAGCCAACTAGAATTTAATGTTAGCTGGCTATGTCGTTTGGTTGATTGAGTTATTTTGGCTTTTACATGTTTAGATGGGACGGAACCAGGAAAACCCAATGACAAAACATTTTTCATTTAATGCAGCGTCCAACAAATCTACCAGCTTAGTTTAGGATTGTGGGACAGAAATTATTGGGAATCATGGCAACAACCTGCAGAGACATATTCAAAGACAACATCCAGATTTGTTTGAGAAGTCACTACAATACCACCAAAACCAAAAGAGGAAGGAAAGTAGGAAAAGCCCAAATAATGTCAAGTAGCCTTGACTCCTGATACCCTCAAAGAGGTGTGCTTAGAGCTAGTCACGGTTAATGGCAGACCCTTTTCATTGATTGGAGATTCAGGATCTAGAAATATAAATCGACCCAATACAGTACAGATCTAAGCGAAAAATGTTACTATCAATTCATCTAACATTCAGGTCTCCAGACTAAATATCACTTGTGATTTTTAGTTTGGCATTCGCCAAGCTACCTTTTTGGTGCAAAATCTCAAGATTTATAGGCCTACCTAACATGGAGCACTCTGTTAAGGCCGATAATGTAATAATTTTCAAAGTTTTAAATGTAATAAAGCCAATAATGTAATAACTTGCCAATAACGTAAGATTTTTCTCTGAAATGATATAACCTTTTACGAAACTGCACACGGTCTCGAATCCGGGTCTCCGGAGAACTAAATGTGCAACTTGACCGCAACATCAAGGAGCCAAGCTTGTTGGTATGTCAGTCAGAGTGCATACTCAACCGTAGTGATGGTACCCTGTCACACTGCCTTCCCCTTTGGGAAGCGCATGTCCCTCACGCATCCACCATTGGATTGTATATCATATATTTATTGGAAAACGGTATAAAATGCTGTAAAATGACAGCTGACCACTTCTCCCCCTGTCCTCCTATTTCTCCCTCCTCCCCCACCTCAGCCCCATCCTCCACTTCTCCCTCCCTTGACTGTGCACTATCGTTGAGTATGCACCGAGTGGGGTCACTGTTCTCTCCCTCCGCTACATATGGTGTCAGAAGAGGGATGGCTACCGTGAGGCCATCGGATGTGTACCCAATGTGTGGTCCGTATGAGGGACCACCAGGATAGGTTGACCTCGGTGTGAGGGACCCCTGAGATGGGTGAAGCACTAGAGTGTGGGGTACCCTGCGATGGGAGTAGTATGGCTGCACTGTAAAAAAAGAAAAGTTAGCACAACTTGAAATTTCAAAGTCAACCGATTTCACTGGTTTTCTCGAGTTAGAGAGCATAACTTTATTTTTCAAGTTGCCAGGACTCATTAAAGTAAGTAAACACTACTTACTTTAACTACACAGTCGTTTATTCTACCAACTTACAATTCCTTGTTCTGCCAACTTGAAATTTCAAGTCAAGTGATTGGTCTTTGTACAAAAAAAGCTGTCCTTACTGATACATCTCCAGGTTGAGAGCACATGGGGATTGAACCATCAACCTTAGAGTTCCAAGTCTGAAGCCCTATCCATTAGTCTATGCATAGCTGAATTTCTTCCTAAACAGTAATGCCATATTTTTAATATAATTTTTAAAAGCATACACTACAAAAGAAAGGTTTGCTGAACTTAAAATTCAAAGTTAACCAATTTCACTGGCTTTTTTAAAGTTAGTCCAACTTCAGAGTGCAGAACTTGATATTTCAAGTTGCCAGGACTCATTAAAGTAAGTAAACACTACTAATTGTTTGTTCTGCCAACTTAAAAATCCTTGCTCTGCCAACATAAAATCTTTTTTTTTTTTGAGAAACCAGTGATTGCTCTTAGTACAAAAAAAACGCTGTCCTTAAAATATTTTCAAACAGTGAGCACATAGGGATTGAACCAATAACCTTCTGATATCAAGTCTGAAGCTCCACCAGTCTATGTATGGCTTCATCTGTATACCTGCCCTAACCATAAAACCAAGGCTGATAGCCTGTGCATTTGGATGTGCATGGCATCCTTTTTAAATGCTTTTAAAAACAACTGTGATAACCATTCATACCAAAGCATTTTCTTTCTTAATTCTATGACACTGAAGAAATGAATTAAATAAGATTAATGTCAAGTTAGTTTTAATGGTCACTTGGAGTCACACTTCCTGGAGCTAAGCTCCCACTGGCTCTAGCGCAAGTCAACACTCTCATGACAGAGGTGTTTCAGAGTTACGTCCGAGAATTATGGGTACCAGTATTTGTCCATTTTAAATTCAAATATTGTCTTACTGTTCATTTTCAATTCAAATATTGTCTTACTGCTCAGTGCGGTTTCTCAAAAAGTAGGCAAGATTGAAACTGATGCCAAATTTAGGATAAAGTTTAGATTATTGGTTGATTTTCAGGGAAGAGCAAGGGTAACTGAGAAGCCCTTTCTTAAAAGACAAATGATGATTTCAAACTGGAATTCATAATCTACAGCTGAGCTCAAAATTGATCATTAGATTGCTCCAGCAAAGGTATCACTGAAATTTGGACATGCTCCAAAAACTGTGTGCCTGAAGAAGCAAGTAAACTAATCTTAGTTAATTAGTTTAACCTGAGGTTGCACACTTCCAAGTGCAACCTAGTTTAAGCGGAGGTTGCACACTTCCTAGTGCAACCTAGTTTAAGCTGTGGTTGCACACTTCCTAGTGCAACCTATTAGTAAATATAAACAGATTTTCAAATAAATGTGATTTTTGGTTAGCATTACAATCCAACCCTGATTGGAATGATTATATTCACAGAAAACCTTACATAAGTAGTGTTTATTTTTAATAGAAACATCATGCCATTTTCACATCTCCCAAAGCTAATATCTTGAGTGAAATATTTAGCTTGTTAAGATGATTTGTGACCCTGCACAGCGAAATCAGTCGCATTGGCATTTTTTTCAAAATTAAGTTATTGCATTCACGTGAAAGGCAAGAAAATAACCGTTCAAATGATCGATACTATTGGCCAACAAATGACATAGATAGGAGCGTTCAAAGTGTTACAATGTTGCAAGTCAGAAAAATTGAAAAGCGGAGAAAAACAATGCTGAAGTTTATTAGCTTGTGGCAAGGGAGTTATTAGGCTAGCTATTTTGAACATAATGCTATCAGTGAACTCAGCTGAATTAATTCTGCTACTAGTCCAACCAAACCAGTTAAATGATATCAAGCCTACTTATCTAACATGCAACCAAGACAGGAATACCCCTATTTGTGGACTTTACACGAAATATGGATATAACATGGATACTGAAGCTCACCTTAAAGGTAATGAGCCAGTGGATGGTTTGATATTTTGCTATGAAGTAGGCTAGGCTACGCAACGATGCAATGTGTGGATGCAGCTGTTAGTATGGGATTTATGGTTGTCATGTCCCTCATCTGAGTGATACCCATATGGAAAAGATATAGATAAATTTTACAAAATTTAAGTACGCTTTATCAGAATCTCATGTGAATCTTACATGACAGTCAAATCTGATGTAAAGTCTATAGTAAATGCATATAATATGAAAATTATATGAACTTGTAACTTATAAGAATGGCAGATAACACAAGATCTTGATGCAGTATCCTTATAAAAAAATATGCAAGAGTTTCCCAAGCATTACGTAAACCAATAGATTATAGGAAACAAGCAAAACACACTTTTAAAAATGAATGACATATGTGGGTAAAAACATTTTGGTCTCAGTTTTAGTACATGCGTTTTCCTAGTCTAGCAACCCTAATTTTAGCTTTAGCTTAGCATAGGTGCTGGAAAGTAAAGTAGTCAAAGAGTTGCTATCTGACTACTTTGCATTTCAGCACCTATGCTAAGCTAAAGCTGTGTACTGAATGTACTGAGGTAAGAGGGTGAAAAACTAGGCTAATTTAAAAGGTGGAATATTCCTTTAACTAGGCAAGTGAAATAAAAAAAGGACTTAATCATACCTTACTTTTGACATATATTTTATTTATTTATTTTTCAAAAAACACATTTCAGACAGACTTAATTGGACATCTGAGATCATGTTGATGATGTTCCACATCTATTTTTCTAGTTCACAGAAAATATTATTTATGTCTGTTTATGGCATTACAAAACTGATATCATAGCATGATGTGAACATTTCAAAGATCCTGGACTTGCTGATATGAAAGGGTATGAATTAATTTAACATTTTATTCATCTATATCAGCTCATCACAACTGATACGCTGCAGGTAACTGGCACTCTAATAGTTTAATTTAAGTAACAATAGCTTTTGCTTCCAAGGCAACCCTATTTACAGTACATGAAATGAATTTATTTACAGTATCTGCCGAGTAACTGACATACAATCGAGCTGGACTGTGTACATTGGAAATACATGCATAATCGGACTATCTGAGCAGCATTTATTGACTTATGAAAGCCAGTGGGAAAGTGGACTGTTGACATGTAGCCTATTTAAGTGGAGTTCTGACAAGACTACCTCTGGCTAACTTCTGCACTGTGCAAGTGCCATAGTTTTCAATGGCGTATAAGCACTCATCACCTGTGTCAATAAAGTGAGAGATTTTAAAAATAGTCCCGTCCTTCAGAACCACAACAGAGTTATTTCTAATATCTTTCAACTGAATTGTGAGTGGAAGACTTATGAAGTAATGCCCATCCTGTAAATTGCTTTTCACTGTTCTGGATGAGCAACATGATACACATACTGTATAAGCGTTTCCTCATGTGTTGTGTTGTGCTTCAATACAAAGGACAGAATGGAGATGCAACTTTGTCCTTCTGTCAGTCCACATGACTCCCGATTGTCCTGAAATGACAGAGAAAAATAAATTATTAGAATTGTAAACCTGTCATTACTACCTAATACATAGGAGGCAGAAATATACAGAGAAGAACATAAAGGGTGTAATTATTTAACTATCATACATACTGTACGTAAAAGGTGTCTGTAATGTATGTCAACATTTAACTCTATTGACTACGAGGCACTGGCAAAAACTGTCCAAGATCTCAGCTCTTCCACATGTGAACTGGACATTTTGCCGACCAGCTTTTTGAAATCTGTTCTCCATCTTGTAGCACCAGATCTGCTCCAGATTATAAACTCTTCTCTGGAGAACGGCATTTTCCCCAAGTCACTAAAGCTAGCCGTTGTAAAACCACTACTGAAAAAGAAGAATCTGCCATTTATTGGGAAGATCATTGAAAAAATGGTTTTTAATCAATTAACTGCGTTCTTGTCCCAAAATAACTGTTTTGATACATTTCAGTCAGGCTTCAGAGCCTATCACAGTACTGAGACTGCCCTTATTAAGGTTATAAATGACGTCCGCCTCAATACTGATGCAGGAAAAACATCTGTTCTGGTGCTATTGGATCTCAGTGCTGCCTTCGACACTGTTGACCATGGCATACTTTTACACCGACTGGAACATTGGGTTGGGTTTACTGGTATAGTGATTAAGTGGTTAAAATCCTACTTAGAAGACAGAAGTTTCCTTGTCGCCATGGGCACCCATTCATCAACACCAATGCCCCTGACCTGTGGAGTCCCCCAGGGGTCTATACTTGGACCTTTACTGTTCAATCTATATATGCTCCCTCTTGGTCAGATTATCACTAACAACTCAATTTCTTACCATAGCTATGCTGACGACACCCAAATCTACATTTCACTGTCCCCTGATGACTATACCCCCCTTGAAGGACTCTATCAGTGTATAGAGCAGATAAACAGCTGGATGTCCTTCAATTTTCTACAGTTAAACAAGGACAAGACTGAGGTAATTATATTTGGAAATAAGGAGAAAAGATCAAAGGTTGCCACTGCGCTTAACATAAAGGGGTTCACAGCAAAAGAGAATGTTAAGAATCTTGGAGTTATCATTGATAGTGATCTGAACTTCAGCAGTCACATTAAGTCAATCTCTAAGTCGGCATACTATCATTTCAAAGCTGAGAGACTTAATGTCAAGTAAGGACCTTGAAAAACTTATACATGCCTTCATTTCAAGTAGAGTTGATTACTGCAATGGCCTCTTAACAGGTCTACCCAAAAAGACCATCAAGCCCCTTCAACTCATACAAAATGCAGCTGCTAGGGTCCTTACAAGAACAAAAAGAACTGACCATATTACTCCAATTTTAAAATCCCTACACTGGCTTCCTGTGAGTTTTAGAATTGATTTTAAAGCACTGTTACTTTTATTTAAATCTATGAATGGCAAAGGACCTGTTTATATTTTAGACATGTGTCAGAAATTCACACCACTGAGGTCTCTAAGGTCTGTGGAAAAGAATTTGTTGGTCAGACCCACTGCCAAAACAAAAAGTGGTGAAGCAGCTTTCTCCTACTATGCTGTGCAGTGCCATACAGGGGTATGATGACACCAGGATGGACGACAATGGAAACCCCATCTCCATCTATTCTGCATTTATTGAGTGGCGCCATGGTCGGAAGCCAAAAGGAGGGTGGCCTCATTACAAAGGCCGTGTTGTTTTTGTTAGTGGTAAGAACTTTGTAGTGTGGTACAAGTTGACATTTTTTTAACAACTGTAGAATGTAGTCTATTTTACATAGTTAATTGCTAAAATGTAATTGTCAGCTGACTTACAGAGACACATATGAGTTTGTGCTTGTAGAATTAAATCAAATATCTTAAAAGAGAAATTTGGTCAATTTCAACAAGAGCTCTATATTGCTCAAGTTACTCCAGACTTGCCACTTCTGAAGATGCAAGTAATTTTGGTCCAACTCATATAGGTTTGCCTGAACAGTGAATTAGGCCTAGCACTGACAGCTAATCCATGGGGGCAGTGTTAAACTGTGTTATTAGCATCTTAACATGCTCCAGATGCAAATCTGTATAACATCAACAGACACATTACAACACAACACACTACCAATGATATGGTCCACACTGCCTGTGGTTAAAACAATATGTTTATGCAAGCAGCCACATATTGGTTTCTTTATGTGACTGCTTGCACGTACAAACACACTGTTTTATCCACCTTTTTAGTCATTTATAATCAAACATAGGACTGGGCGGTTAATCGAGTTTTACGGTTTCTCGAGAAGTTTTATGAAATCGATTAATATTTTGACATATCGAATATCTCGAGTTTAGGCTGTAGGCTAAATGCGTAAGATTTCGCCACTCTGATTTCCCTTCTGTGCTGTGGAGCGGTCCGCCCCGCCTCCTCCTTGCGTGTGTTTCCCCCCAATAGAGCTGGCTCCCCTCCCCCTGCTCCTCCAAGACTGTGTAGTTGTAGCAAAGATACTTTGATCAACCGTCTCTGGTTGCAGCATGGATCAGTAGGCTTACGAGAGGGAAAGGTGGCGTTATCTTTTTCAAAAAAACAAAAGACGCATTTCCAAGATAATGATCGAAAAGCAAGACAGCGCAGTGGAAGGTATGGGCAATTTTGGAAGGCAACTTGTAGGCTCAGTTGCGTGATGATGGACCATGCTTATAATTTACAACTGACAATTTCAACAAAACTTTGAAGCAGCCTAGACCAGCCTCGTTAGGCTACTCAAAGCTCTGCTGCTTGTATTAAATTAGGCGCTAGATTGGACTATTTAGGCTACTTCATTGCGTCTTGCATGTCCGTTGCAAAATTCATCACGTCCTTGTGAATGTTCAACGATTGTAGGAGCGCATTGTACAGGCTATAACAACATCGATAAATTATTTTCCCAGCTTTCTGTTCTGAAATATTTTGCGCTAACGTTACGTTACTTGAAAGTGAAAGTGCTTTGATGTGTAGGTCTTTCTGCAAGTTGGCATGCATGTCGTGGCTGCAACAATGTGGAGTCACGCAATTCTTAGACGAGATGACTAGGGCGCCGAAATGTTTCTGCAACTTAGTCTACTTCTATAAAAAAAATATCCAGTAGGTGTTAACGTTACCAGGCCTAACCTGTTGTTTGCACATGAGCCTCTTGGTCATTTAACGTTACTGCTCAGCGATTCAGAGCGCAAGTTTGAACAAGCTTCATATCACGCATTTAATATCAGTCTGAGGCTGTGTGTGTCTGATGTGGAATCTGATGTGGAATATTGTGCTTAGTTAAATGAAACAAACTGACACACACAAATATAAAATGTACTACAGTCACAAAACAGAATTCATGGAGGATCAATTAATTTATATTTAAAAACAATTCATTTAGTTTGTTACTAGTGGTACCTAGCCTACCTCTAGGCACTTGGGTGCCAACCTGTTTGCACTTAAATAAAAAGAAAAACCTTTGCTGAATTTCGTGGTTTTTTTCCCCCCTTGCATAGATATCGAGATATATATCGTATATCGAGATATAGCAGACACTAATCGAGATTATTGTTTTTCTCAATATCGCCCAGCCCTAATCAAACACGACAGTGCTATGTGGGAAGGTGTCCACTGATGTTGCATAGCTTTTGGGGTGGCATTTTGAGCATGTAAACGCAGTTTAAAGTTCTGTCCCCATGGGTTATTTGTCAGTGCTAATTCGCTGTTAAAGGAAACTACAAATATATTTGAGAAAAATATCTTGTGTCTTTAGAACTGGCAAGTTATCAAACAAAGTAGCATTGAGTCATCTGTGGGTCTATGACCTTGTTTTTTCCTCTCTAGAGTCTCGGTTTAAGACAACCAAGAAACTCCACTTGTTATTAAGAGTCAGTTTCTGTAAGAATCATGCGGGTGGTGATACAAACCCTCTTCATATTCCCTTCAAATTTTGAATACCAGTAGACATGTGCCTAAGAAGGACAAAACTGTATTTTTAAACATTGAGAATATTCCTAACAAAAGTTAGGGCTTCCCAAAATTTCAGCATAATTTTGAGGTACTGAAAATTCCAGTTTTTGCCTTCAAATATCTCATTGCGCCTTGATCTTACCATCCTGAAATTTTGGCACATAAATGTTGGGGAAATAAACCTTTGAGTAATGATGTCACTTCTGTGGCAAATTGAAGGCACTGTCCTTAAGGGCCTCTTCAAAATTGGACCTTTTACATTTTTGTACCATTTTTGTGTGCCTCTCACAGTTCATATGACACTCAAAAACTTATTAGTTTGTAATATATATTCACTTTGGAACCTCCTCTTTTAGAATTTGAATAAAATATATGGGCATGAATTGGTGATGTTAAGCTAGAGGCAATTATTTTAGGGAAATATGAAATGAAGTGCCATTTTAGGTGCTCATAGCTCTGTGCGCCATCATTCAAAACAGTTGAAATTTGCCTTACTTTGTTCGTCTGCACTCATATTATCTGTGGTCCAAATATCTAGGTGGCTTTTTGTTCTATCGGCGAGTAAATTAATTTTATTTACAGCAGATTTGCACCTATGATAACTTCTATGGAGGGTTGTGCTGACTAACCAGAGACGCCAAAGCTCTAACCCTGTTTGAGCCATTATCAGACTGTAGATGTGGTGGCACAGTGGTTATGTCACAGACTACCAATCAGCAGACCAGGGTTCAATTCCCAAGCATCACATTATTTATTTATTGCTTTGAGTAAGCAAATTATTAGGCAACATTACTTGATTAGATAAAGAAGGCTACCACTCAAATATATTGCAAACAATACAAAAGTGTCAACATTAAGTGTCTTGCTCAGGGGAGTAAGAGGACAGTCAAGTATAGAACCACCAGCTTATCAGCTTACAAGTGTGCTAGGCTGTTTCTTTACACGTTGTGCTATCAACACTCAATTGATGCTGCATATACTTTTATTCTTTGAAGATGTAGTCTTTAAATCCAAAATTTTGATTTGAAATATGAAAAGACACTTGTGCGCTTTTATAAAATCACTTGTGTGTCTTTATAACTGTTTGCTAAATCTATTATTCTTGGGAATGGTCTCCTTTGGGGCATTACTAAAGGTAATTGACCAATATCAAATCAATTGTCTGTAAATGTATCACTTTGTTTGAAACAAAAAAAGTTGAATACACCCGTCAGACAATCTAACTATTCAGCTTGGACATTGCTCACAGAATCTATTTCAAGACTCAGAACATGAGAATAACTCATCCCTCTTCAGATCTAATGACTGTAAACTTACATCAAATTTTTCTTGAACATCTCATTAGACTCACAACACTTGTGCAGGAATGTTCCTTCCTACTACAACGGATGCTTTTGACAAGTTTAAGAGGAGCCAGAGTTAAGACCATGGTGACTGTCAAGTACACAAGAATATTGTCTGTGCTGCCAATCAATTAGCAGACACAACCTACAGTGAAGGGTGAGTCTGACCATGTGTGTAGAACTACACTTCTCTGTAATGGTGACTCAAAATGTCAATTACCCATAACCACCAGTGGCATAAAGGTAACCCTTATTGAGTTGCTTAGAGTGAGACATAGTGTTCAGACATCAACTGTGCTAAGTGTTAACAATATAGCAATCTCCACTCTTGAGCAATTGAAAACAGCATCAGTTCTAGTGTTGAACATAATCTCTTGACAGTTAAATGTCATCATTGTCTTGTCACACATCTATTTCTACCAATTTATGGGAAAATTCAAATTTCATCTGATTTCAGTACATGGCAGATAATGCTGGTGGGTTCCCCCCATTATTTGGATTCAGTGTTTATTAGCAAGTCATGTAATTTCTCACTATTTCCTGGACATTATACACTGGCAGTTCTTTAGGGTTAGACATGGCATTTTACAGAGAACTGTGTGTTTTACTAGATCACAATAAAAATAAATACACATGATGAAAAGACTATGCAGAGTGTATGTCATTCAATTTGGTCTATTTGTGAGTGACTTTTTGGCACCTATTCTGACTCAAAAAAATATGTTATAGCAATTTGGCCCAAAATAGATGAATGTCTTTCCTAAATGTGCACTTTTAATTATGTAGCCACACATCTCAAGGGAAGGTGTGCAAAATTATACCTCAATATCTCAAATATTTCTAAGAAAACTATGCCTACGAATGAACCCACTCCCTATTCCAAAAAAATATTTGGAAACTTCAAACTATAATACCACCAAAACACTTGGAGACTCAAGCATGCCTTTGTATGTTTGTCAGGTGCCTCCAACATGGCTTCAATACTGCCTTTTTTTTTTTTTTTTTTTTTTCAGCTTTGTCCACATGATGGTGCTGTTTTCAATTTCACGTATTTCTAGAGGGCCTATCGATGTATGTAATTTATGCAGTTAATAAATGCCATTTAATGGTTAATAAAGCAAAATGCCTCCAAGATATTTAGAATACAAATAGATTAGATACATGGCAACATAATAAAAATTGTTTCAACCCTTTTTACTGATGGCGCACAAAGATATGGTCGTCTAATTTCAATTTCAATTTCATATTTGCCAAATGAAACATCCTCTCTATCAGTACTTGAAAATTTTGCAATCTTCAACCAATTATATTTCAAAACAGGACCTCCCAATGTGCTCATATCTTTATGAATGAGCAAGGTTACGTGTTTGGACAAGCAGTGAGAGGCCCCAAAACAAGGCTCCAAAACTGAAAAGTTGAGTTTTCAATGGCCACCTAACGGCTGTAAGTTGAACTAGTGACCATCATAAAAATATGTTTCAAAACTGTTGGACCCATGCTCTGATTTTGCCAAATGTCAGAGTGCTGTCTTAAAAGCCCACTGAAATATGGACAGGCAAAGTTGTGCATTTTGAAAAGCATCAAATTTCCACCTTTGCCATGTGTCATTTCAAAAGTCCCTAGTTTTTTTTAGGAAAGGTCCAAAACATTTAAATTGTTATTTTTAAATATCTATCCCATATATGTATCTATGAGAATTTTTTCATTGAGATCTGAAGAGGGTTTGTATCAGCCCCTATGGAAATCCGCATGAGTCTTACAGAAACTGACTCTTAAAGAGACAGGAAGAGGAAGAAGAGACAATGAAGGTGTCGAAAAATGATGATGATTCTGATTGCTCAACTGACATCGAAAGTCCACCAGTGCACCCAAAGGTGATGAAAACTCATATCTAACTCTTATGTAAGGAGGTGTGTGTGCATTTAGGGAATTGTGTTTCAAGTATAGTTTAAAAGTTTGAGAACTTGGAAATGTTTTCCTGCAAAATGTGTGTGGAAAAGCGAGAGTAATTTAAATGTGTTTTTCAAAATGAAATTGTTGTTTGAAAGGACACATTGATCAATTTGATTTATTGCTGAATAACAATTTGGCCTTTTGCCATGTTTCCTACTAATTCACAATGAATCGTTACGGAATCTTCTGATCCTTGTCTTTATAGCCACGTTGTATGAAAATTTTATCCAAATTCATGCTGTACTTTGAGTTATTTTTAACACTAACAGACCAACAGCCAAATGCCAGCGAAAAAAGGTTACTAGAAAATTGTTGCCAATCTTTGAATAGAGTAGCCTATGTTTCCTAAGGTTATCATTGCTGTGTAATAGCCTGGCAAGCCAGACTATAACAGGTAATGAGCAAAATAATTTGCTACTGCTTGCGTACGTCCAGATTTCTGGGCTAGTTGTGTAATAGACATTACTACAGATGCTGTTGTATTGTGCTGTTCTAGCAGCAGTTTGTATTTCATTTACTCTACTTTATTTCAATGTCAGAGGTCAAAAGTTCCTGACAAGGCTGCAAAAGATCCTGCCAAGGTGTTTCTGAAGCTGTATGGCCAATGTAACGACTACGATGACCAACGAGGTCTACGATGACCTCAGGAAGGCTGTGATCGACCTAAGACAGGAAAATAAGGATCTTAAAGAAGAAAATGAAAAATGGAAAGAGATGATACAAGGTATTATCAGTTTACATTTTATCAGTCATTGAACGGTTATAAAAATGTTTTACGATGATATGCTGACAAAACTGGTGTAGGCCTGAAGAGTAGTAATCCTAACTTACAACCCTCTCATTGTGTAGATGTGCCTGGGCTCGTCATAAACATGAAGAAAATAATCAACATGGCTCCATATCCCACTGGTTCAGAACTGGACACACCACCTAAGACCCTTCCTTCTCCATCCCTGCATTCACCACAGCTCCTTGCTTCTCCACCCCCGCCTTCACCACAGCCCCTGCCTTCTCCATCAAAGCCCCCTTCCAGGTCTCCATCTGTTATATCAATGCAGTCCTCCATTTCATCACAGTCCTCTAATTACTCAAAGGTAATTTTGTTGTTGTTGTTGTTTTTTATAAATTCATTTTATGAAATTGTTCAGGTTGTCAGATTTGACAACAGATATAGTAGGTCTTCTAGATAGACCTTTGCAGTGACCATCACCAAAGCAATTGAAATCCCACCCCATGTCTGCTCCAAAAACTTTGCCTCCTTTCACCAAAAATCATTCACCTTCATGTGAAAGAACATTTCAAGATTTCAATGAAGTTTTTGTATCACACTTTATTTTACTTTTGTTTGATACCTATTCAGGCATATTTAGATATGTACACTATGAGCCTGTTCACACTTGTGTAAAGGCAGCGGGGCTTAACGGCGCAGGCGTGCGTCTTCAGCCCAAGAGGCCCAAACCGCTATTCCAAACCAACGGCGGAGACGGAAAGCGGTGAAGGTCTTTGCGTACGATTCCCGGCGCGAGACGTTGAAAAGCTAGGCTGAAAATGGTTGAGGAACCCCAGTAAAACCCAATGAATCTGACACCACACATTAAAATGGAACACACCCAGCATTGTGCGCTGGCAACTAAATGAATGGCC
Source organism: Sardinella longiceps (assembly GCA_027497455.2). NCBI lineage: Eukaryota > Metazoa > Chordata > Actinopteri > Clupeiformes > Clupeidae > Sardinella > Sardinella longiceps. The sequence continues at coordinate 316,952 of JAODXP020000185.1, forward strand.
TACGGGCCCTCTTGCGCATCACTATATTGGATGCATCTAATAGCTTTGGCAGGCTGACCTAGAGTCATTTACCTGAAGGCCTGCAAGCTTGTGAGATGAATGCCTCCCCTGGCTTTTAGTCTAACGCTCGCCTATAGGGATAGTATTACGAGCTCGGAAGTCTCCCCGGCCGACATTTTCGGGGGATCCACAACCAATATGGACTAGTCAGACCAATGTTCAGCTAGCTACGATATTACTGATACGGACTACTAAAATCACAAACACCAGTTTCGGATGCAGCTCTGAGAGTAGAGGGTTCAGGGTACTCTCAGAACAGAACTTACTATGGATCCTCTGTCAATTAATTCGTCCAACTCTGCACATTATAATGTATCAGCTTTACCATAACTACAACTAACACCCAGATGATTAGTTCGGCGGCAACGAATCTAATCCTAGCCATCATTGGTGCAATACCGTTACCTATGACTACACATCGTTAGTAATTCGGCAGAGACTACGCGGGTCAGAACCTTTTAACAATTTATTTGTCAGAACAAGTTACGGATCCAGTTACACATATAAAAACCCATAGACTATAAAATGAAGAATGTACAACTATAAGAGGCAAGGGGAAGACATGAGAAAACCTTACAAATAAGCAGAGAGTTACATACCAGCTCAGAAGGCAGCTACGTACACACAAGCCTGTGTGCACGGGAGATTCGGGTACGAATGCTCCTAGAACAACGGGCACATTGACTTTTATACTCATTCTTACAATTGTACCAAAGTGGTGATGAGTTACTTTGATCAGGATCACATGATGAGTCATGAGATCGGATAGGACTGAGACCATTGACACATTGACTTTGAGGTAATCAAGGTGAACGTCATCACAATAGGGTGTGATTAATTCAATCAACAAACACAAAGCATTTCCTATGACACTTGATCACATGGGGATGCATCCGCTTACAATCCACCCCCTGACCCCCCTGGGTCGAGGTACATTATAGCGAAGCACAGGAGGGGTCACACATGTAACCCAAATTGGAACCTGGATTCCTAAATTAGAGATTAAAGGTCAGAGTTCATCACATGAGGGTGCATTGGCCTACAGTATCCACCCCCTGACCCTCCTGGGTCAAGGTACACTGTAGCGAAGCACAGGTGGGGTCACATGTAGTCCAAGTTGAATTCTGGAATCAGAGTTTCGATAGGGCAGAAGTTTGCAGTCTGCTAAGTAGCAGAGATGCAGAAGTGTCTTTCGCTGTAGGCGGCTGTGACGGAAGTAGCAATGGAAGATGGTGATTGCAAGGATGAGGGCACTTGCGATGACACTCAGCAGTCTTCTAGGCCAGATTTGTTTATACCTGTGCCTTTAAGTGGTAGTCTGTCTGCAGGATGACTTGCTCCACAAGACTCATGGTGTCTGTCCGTGCTTGTGTGCCTTCCTCATAGAAAATTTCTTCCCACAAAGGAAAACATCAGTGTCCATGGGCACTTCCCAAAAGGTTGATCTGTCCCATGGGAAAGTCCTCTGTTATCTCCAGGCAGAAGCGGTGGTTTGCTGGGCAGGACAACCCCCATAGGAGAAGGAGGTTATTTCACTCAACACACCACTGTGTGCTTGAAACCTGAACAGTGTCAGCATATCCATGTGTGATGACTGAAGATTGCAGAGTTAGGTCATTATGAGATCAACGTAAAACAACATATTTCAAGTGCATACATCAATATCTGATGTCTAGTGATGACATCTATATGTGGAAAATAAGGTCTCAGTTCGTCTGATGGTCATGAACTCAATAATGTGATCCGTCCCTTTTTTTTTTTTTTTTTTTTAAAGAAACCAATATAGTCAGTACATTCATTCACAGTATACATCATGAAGGTTGTTAACCATTCAGAATAGTAAATAAAATAAAATAAATAAAATAAAATAAAATAACTGACGCCGGCCACCTGTTAAGATGTAAGAGAATCATTAGGGCATAGGTGTAGGTGGCTTGCGTAGGCACAAATCTAGTATCTCTTGTCTAGCAGCAGTAAATAAATCTTGTGCAAATATTCTACAGGCTAAGGCATGTTCAATAGTACGGGTTGGTTGAAAATTGCATGAACTGCGGTGAGAAGCGCCTGCGCCTCAGTTTTAACCGCTTTGATAATATTCCTGTTGCTATTGGTGAGGTGTTGAAAACCAGTGGCGCCCTGGTTTGCCAACCATGCTGAATGCTGAGATTGACCAGTTCTCTTGTAATTGTTGGCAATTGAGCTAGCTGGGCCAAAGAGACCGGTCACGTATACGATTAGGTCTCGATTTGTGCGAACGGGTGGAATTTGGACTGAGTCTACATTATAGTCTAAGACTAAATTATCCATGTAGCCATGTATAGGTCTTATCAGTTCTATCAAAATGTTGCACGTAAGCTGACTAGATATTAGAGATGTTACGTGAGTCATAACAAGATTAACATTGTGCAACAAAGGTTTGCTTATATTTCCTTTGATGAGACCTCCCGGAGGGATGGGGTATTACTTAAGGCATTGTGTGGGTTTGTGATATCCACAAGTGGTTAAATTAAAACATTTCTTTGCAGTCCATGTGCAATTTCATATATTAGTGTAGCCTCTAAGACTACGTTTTGATAACCCAACACAGTATGTTCCCGCCCTCCGGGTCATCCAGACAAAAAGTTTAGGCTTGTTATGGTCACCTGTAGGGATGGAAAGATTGTAAGTTACATCGTGGTATGCTATGTGTGCAGAACTATGTGGAACAATATTAGTGCAGCAGTATGCTGCTGGTTCCAGATCCATTGTGTGATAACACTTCTTGGGATCTACATAATGATTATCTTTGATGTAATGTGCATTGTGTAAGTGTTAGAGTTCTGGTAGCTCTTAAGCTTGTACCAGCAAATGGTGTTGTGAAATTCTTTGGGATAATGCATGTATCCAGTGTTGTTGTGTGTGGGGAGATGGGTGGATCTTGAGCTATAACAAATTTGTGTGTCACAATTTGGTTCCGGCGCTAATCCGGGAGGCCAGGTAACTATTTGTTTTGAGTGGAAGGGTAGTGTATTCTGTGTCTGGCCCCTTTGAGTAATTCCAAGCCATCTCCCGCATTTAAAGTTGTGTGTCTATGGTATGGCTCTTGTTATCCTGAAAGCATAGAAAAATAGTTATTTGCACTCAATTTGGAACTCAAACTGGAGCGGCATAGAGTGGAATGATTTGGTTCACTAGCACGTGCCACTATTTGCAGAGTTATTTCGGGTTGGGATTGCATCAACCCATTTGAATAATTTTGTCAATAACGAGGCGGTACTGATACCCCCCTTGGCACTGGGTAGTGGACCAATGAAGTCCATCTGTAAGTGTTCCCATGGTCCTTTTGGTGTGTCAATCTGCTTAAGCTGACACGGCCTGGTACACCTTGGTTAATGCTTGCACAAACAATGTATGAGTCGCATCATTATCCTTACAACATTTTAGGTCGACAATAGGTGATATTCATGAAATATAGATGAAAGAGATGACATCTGAATAAGATTAAACCAGTCCTTAATAAATCAATGTATCATTCTTTACACCAAAAATTCCAGTGTCTCACTTAGACGGTGGAAACATCTTTATGATGTCCAACTATTAAATTACGCCATCAGCTAAACATCTGTTTGATTTCTGGGATAAAAGTTAACCAATCTTTAATTAAACAACATACAATCATTCCATACACCAAAAACTCTGTGTCTCACTTAGACGGTGGAAACATTTTTACATTGTCCAACTATTAATTTACGCCATCAGTTCAACATCAGTCTAATTTCTGGGTAAGCTACAACATCCAATGTTTCACTTCGACGGTGGAACCATCTTTTAAGATGTCCAACTATTAATTTTACGTCTTCAGTTACACATCCTTCAAGTGAATGTAGACTATTTCTCAATACTTATGTTCCAATGTTGAGGGTTAATTTGAAGTCACATGAGATCCAACCTGGCCCTATAGGCTATGAGGGTCATTTCATGTCATTTCACCCAATGCCTCCCGCTTGACCATCTCAGAATTTTCTGAAAAAATTCTAGTAAAAAGATAGCATTTTTAATAGTAAGAAATCCAAAATATTAGCTTCATACGGTCAATAGTTTTTTTCATAAAAATATTTCAAATTACATGCTTTTTGGACACCATAATCTGAAAGGCCATTTTTAAACAGCAATATCTGGAAAACCATCCCACCTATAGCCTTCAAATTTTCTACTGTCAATATGTGGTAGTTATAGCCTCCATACATGGAATATCAGGATTGTAGCTCATGATAGAGGCACTCAAACCTCTACCAAAGTATGGCTTGGCAATATGAAACATTTGGCAACTTTGAAGAGTTGTCAATACCCAAGATTTGGAGATAGAAGATTCATATTTTACAGGAAGTATCTCTGGTAAAGGGTTAAACAATCTACAAAATATGGTCACTCTGAGATGAATAGATCCACAGGTATTAAGCTTGAAATATGAGGAAAAACACGTTTTTGCCCAACTTCAGAGCCATATTCCAAAAAACTGAGTTAATGGATCAGGTCCATTTTTTTGTTTTTGAAAGATCAAATTATTGTTAAACTTATATTAAAAAATTGGGAGGGTGTTTTGCCCCATTTCATCACAATTAATTTTCAAACATGGGCTATATGTGGGTGGGTGATTGTTTTTTCCTCTTGATTCCTAGGGGTGTGTCCACCCTATTTCAGAGCCATATTCCAAAAAACTGAGTTAATGGACCAGGTCCATTTTTTTACTTTGAAAGATCAAATTATTGTAAAAATTATATAAAAACTTTGAGAGGGTGTTATGCCCCATTTTGTCACAATTAATTTTCAAACATGGGGTATATGTTGGGCTGATTGTTTTTTCCTCTTGAACCCTAGGGGTGTGTCCACCCAACTCCAGAGCCATATTCCAAAAATTGACTTATTATAACAGGTCCACACTTACTTAAAAAAAAAAAAAAAAAAAAAAGATGTGTCTAATGACATTGTTTACCTTTACCATGTGTGACTATATTTACATTGCCATGTCAAAGTCAATCAACTTTATGACACATGTTTTGGATACTCCTCCTTTGTGTTTACCTTGGATCTGTCCTTCCCTATATAAGAGCCCAGAAGATGTGTGTGTGTGTGTGTGTGTGTGTGTGTGTGTGTGTGTGTGTGTGTGTGTGGATCAGGTTTCACTGAGATTTTGGAAGATGTCCTTCATTCATCATTCATTCATCTTTGTTAATTTCTTTTTTTGTTTTTATTAGAAAAGGAATTGACAGGATGTTCTTAAACTGTTATCATTTCAAATACAGATGCTACAATGTGAAGTAATACCTGCATGGTGAGTAAACTCAACCAAATGCAGCAGCAATACAGTATTACATTGCACAACTACGTATTTTTCACTTTCCAGATTCAAATGTAAGACTTCTTTATCTTGAACATTTGCTTGACTGGTTTAGACAGAAAAGATCTCAGACATAGCATAATTAAATTCATCCAGCCCAACCAAACAGACATGGCTTCTACATCATGGTGGTTGACAGAGACACACCCACAGATACAGCATGTGCGCAATCAAACCGTGATTACCCATACCCCACCACCATAACCAGTCGATTTACATTTATGATTTTTTAAATTTTATTTTCATATTTGTGCTAGTAATTAGTCTTTTGAAGCTCTACAAGCAAAAAGAGTGAAGGTGTAGTCGTCCTGTGATTTTATTGATTTTTTTTTTTTGGTAGCATATTGGAAAAACGCTAGAGCCACCCTCATGTAGACAACATGCAAGATCATACAAATGGCTTCTGAATCTAATCTAATTTTGAATTTGTTCTTGATTCTTGATCAACATTGAACTTTTAAGGAAGGATCATATTCACATTGCCAAAGAATGGCATAGATTTGTTTAAAGTGAAGAAATATAGAGATGAAGTTTAGCATGGTGATTGTTAATCTCCTAAAACATTGTTGAAGTTCAATGTAATTCTGTAATGAGTGCAACACTCAAAGGAGAGTTCATGTTATTCTTTCAAAAAAAAAAAAAAAAATGTATTTCACAAGTTATATCTTTTGTGTTTTTGTGTATTTCGTAAGGACTTTGCTTCATATTCATAAATTCATATTAAAATTATGAAGAGTCAGTAATCAAGAGAGATTTCAGTCATTGTTTTCATAAAATGCAATGCAACTACAATGAGCAAAAAATCTACTGTTGACTGAAAATGTTGATCAAACACCAAGCGCTTTTATTACACGAAATTAAGGTAAAAACATGAATTTGTATGTTTTTCAATGGAGAATAAAAAAGTCAAAACATGACTATAAAGAACTCAACAAGGAAGAGGTGAATCTTTTATCAGACCAATTCACATACAAATACAGCAGTCTCCAAAACACATGGCTATGTAAACATAGTCATAGGTAAACACACCCCTAGGAATCAAGAGGGGAAAAAAACAATCACCCACCCACATATTGCCCATGTTTGAAAACGAATTGTGACAAAATGGGGCAAAACACCCACCCAATTTTTCTTTATATAAGTTTAACAATAATTTTATCTTTCAAAAACAAACAATTGGACCTGATCCATTAACTCAGTTTCTTGGAATATGGCTCTAACATTGGGTGGACGCACCCCTAGGAATCAAGAGGAAAAAACAATCACCCACCCACATATAGCCCATGTTTGAAAATTAATTGTGACAAAATGGGGCAAAACACCCTCCCAATTTTTTTATATAAGTTAAACAATAATTTGATCTGTCAAAAACAAAAAAATGGACCTGATCCATTAACTCAGTTTTTTTAAATATGGCTCTGAATTTGGGCACAAATGTGTTTTTCCCTGTATTTGAGGCATAATACCTGTGGATCCATTCATCTTAGAGTGACCATGTTTTGTAGAGTGTTTGACCTGTTGCCACATATACTTCCTGTAAAATATAAGTCTTCTATGTCCAAAACTGGGGCCTTGACAACTCTTCAAAGTTACCATCTCATTTTGCCAAGCCATACTTTGGTAGAAGTTTGAGCGCCTGTATCCTAAGTTATGCTTGAGCTACAATCCTGATATTCCATGTCTGGAGGCTAGAACTACCATATATTGACAGTAGAAAATTTGAAGGCTATAGGTGAGACAGTTTTCCAGATATTGCTGTTTAAAACAGCCTTTAGATTATGATGCCAAAAAATGCCCGAAATGCATTCCAAATGAAATATTTCTTATTAAAAAACTATTGAGGTTATGAACCTAATATTTTGGATTATTACTATTAAAAATGCTATCTTTTTAGTAGATTTTTTTCAGAAAATTCTGAGATGGTCAAGCGGGGAATTTTCCAGAATTTGGGTGAATTGACATGAAATGACCCATGACACTCTGTGTCTGAGATGTTGACTTCATCCAGCATGTTTAGATCGCCCTGGTCTGGGTCAATTTAGTCAGAGGCTATGTTTTTCGCTTGGTTATTGTTTTTTCAATCTAACTTAAAGGCTAGCCGCCACACTCAATAAAAGCCTATCAGGTACCTGACAACAGATTCCCATTCAGTTGAAAACAATATTTCAGAGAAATTAAACTTCATTCAGCACTTTCCATTCAGCACTCTTGTTTAACATGTTACTTAGACTTAAAAGTTAAAGGCAGCCTAAAAGTTTTAGGAAGGTCTGCCTGTATGAAAATAGGATCAACAGCAAATCAGTTGATTAGCTTTTTGTTAGCTTAGTACTTCACATTTCAACATCTCATTTTCTTTTTTCTTCTTTGGCTATTGTCCAATTTGCGTGTAAGAGAAGATTGCTACAATGTGTCAGCTAAAGTAATGCCATAAATATCTAAGAATTAGCTCTTTTTTTTCAATTTGCGTCCTTCATTTCCATACCACGATAACAAGTGAAAGTTATTGAAATTTGGAGTGATTCCTTCTGAGTTAAGGCGACACAGTATATCTTTTAGATGGTAAAAAACAGATGACATGAACTTCATGTCTAAAGCTACACTAATTTCCCTGAATACTTGCTATGTTTCCCCATTAAAATCTTCCCCACCGGATTTCTACGGTCTCCGGTCTAACAGTGAGTATATTGACTCGTTCTACAAAATGTTCTAAATTAAATGCTTTTTTGTAACTTGCCCTCAAAAATAGAATTAGAATGAAAAGCCAATACTCACCACAGGAATTGGAGAATGAAGACAAGAAGAAGCTCAAACCTCATATTCCAGAGTGTGGGTAGTAAATAAACGTCGCGCTGGTATCTATCCAATTGCACGTGATTGGCTGAAATTAATCACATGTCACGGTCGGGGTCACCAGCTGTAAAGGCAGCGGGGCTTATCGGCGCAGGCGTGCGTCTTCAGCCCAAGAGGCCCAAACCGCTATTCCAAACCAACGGCGGAGACGGAAAGCGGTGAAGGTCTTTGCGTACGATTCCCGGCGCGAGACGTTGAAAAGCTAGGCTGAAAATGGTTGAGGAACCCCAGTAAAACCCAATGAATCTGACACCACACATTAAAATGGAACACACCCAGCATTGTGCGCTGGCAACTAAATGAATGGCCTACGGGCCCTCTTGCGCATCACTATATTGGATGCATCTAATAGCTTTGGCAGGCTGACCTAGAGTCATTTACCTGAAGGCCTGCAAGCTTGTGAGATGAATGCCTCCCCTGGCTTTTATCTAACGCTCGCCTATAGGGATAGTATTACGAGCTCGGAAGTCTCCCCGGCCGACATTTTCGGGGGATCCACAACCAATATGGACTAGTCAGACCAATGTTCAGCTAGCTACGATATTACTGATACGGACTACTAAAATCACAAACACCAGTTTCGGATGCAGCTCTGAGAGTAGAGGGTTCAGGGTACTCTCAGAACAGAACTTACTATGGATCCTCTGTCAATTAATTCGTCCAACTCTGCACATTATAATGTATCAGCTTTACCATAACTACAACTAACACCCAGATGATTAGTTCGGCGGCAACGAATCTAATCCTAGCCATCATTGGTGCAATACCGTTACCTATGACTACACATCGTTAGTAATTCGGCAGAGACTACGCGGGTCAGAACCTTTTAACAATTTATTTGTCAGAACAAGTTACGGATCCAGTTACACATATAAAAACCCATAGACTATAAAATGAAGAATGTACAACTATAAGAGGCAAGGGGAAGACATGAGAAAACCTTACAAATAAGCAGAGAGTTACATACCAGCTCAGAAGGCAGCTACGTACACACAAGCCTGTGTGCACGGGAGATTCGGGTACGAATGCTCCTAGAACAACGGGCACATTGACTTTTATACTCATTCTTACAATTGTACCAAAGTGGTGATGAGTTACTTTGATCAGGATCACATGATGAGTCATGAGATCGGATAGGACTGAGACCATTGACACATTGACTTTGAGGTAATCAAGGTGAACGTCATCACAATAGGGTGTGATTAATTCAATCAACAAACACAAAGCATTTCCTATGACACTTGATCACATGGGGATGCATCCGCTTACAATCCACCCCCTGACCCCCCTGGGTCGAGGTACATTATAGCGAAGCACAGGAGGGGTCACACATGTAACCCAAATTGGAACCTGGATTCCTAAATTAGAGATTAAAGGTCAGAGTTCATCACATGAGGGTGCATTGGCCTACACTTGTCAAAATTTGTTTTGGGTAAATCTGATTACAAGTGGCTTAAGTGTGTGAACAATGACTAAAACAGTTTGGAATCTGATTGCTCAAACCACTTATGGAGGTTGTTCAAGACCATTTTCACACTAGCCTTTAGAATCTTATTAAATCTGATTGCAAGTGATCAACCAAAGTCAAAGCGAACTTTATTGTCAATCAAGCACTGCAACAGTACATTACACGCAGACTGAAATTGCATTTCTCAAAGCTCCAAATGTGCAGTTAAAATTAAGACAAACAACTGAGATGTATATAGGACATCACAACTCACAAGACATAAAGTGCAGAGATATCAAGATATCAGGCATGGAAATAATAATAGTCCAAGTAACAGGCTAGCAGGAGCGTGAGGGGCTGCAGCCAGTACCGGCGCCGCCATCTTGAATCCAGACACAAGGGCTTTGTTCCGATTACAGTCCAGTTTTGACCTGCTGTGCATATCCATTCAAAATCTTATCCTCCTGACTGGCCGTTCGCATTGCTCATTTAAAGTGCACAGAACTGATTCTGCATGTCCGCATTTCATCTCTCCAATCCACTTTGGTTACTATGGCAGCATAACGCATCATGTAATTCTGAAGTGATCACATATTAGAAGGCTGGTGTGAAATGTATATCGGCTGATCACTGGCAATCTGACTTACCCAAGATACATTTTGATGACGTGTGAACATGCTTTATATTAATCAGATATTTTCTGTTTAACTTGTGTCCTTGTCAGGTTGAGATCTATCAGGGCAGTGGTGTGTGGGTGGATCGCTTGGCTTGGGCTTATGCGCAAAATTCAACAACAGCAACGGTCTTTGTCAGACACCTCCTCATGGCCGTCTTCCCGCACAATATTTTACTCATGAGCAATCTCCGTGGCAGGAGCAAGGGAGATGCACGCCGGCCACTGGACAAAGACAAGCTGGACGCAATTTACAGTATGTATTATCTCTTTAATTGATGGGTCAATGATGTGATGCTCACTTTTTAGTTGGCACTTAGTTTGGCTACATTTAAAATTATTTGTCATTGACTTTGATATGTTAATTGTTACTTCTGTGTATAACCCTATATTGGACATCTGCACTGAATTTCTTGTTTTGCTTGTTTGTTTTGTTTATGTAGATGCAACCCTTGAGAAGTGGCCAGGGACAAGTTTAGCAAGCATTGGAAGCACCATAAATGCCAAGATCACAGAACTCCGGGCTAAAGCCAAAAAGTTGTGAAGTATTCTGTATTTTATTTTGTACTTTATTTTGTCCTCAGTTTGAGGCCCATTTATGTTAATTTGTCATTGTTTATGTTATCCGTTTTATTAGTAGTTGGCCCTTAGTCCATGTTGGTTTTTTTTTTTGTGAGGGGTAAAGTTGAGTAAATATTTCAGTATAATATACAGTAAAAAAGTACACAGTATAGCTGTATATGTAATTATGTTATACTGTATACCAAATAAATATGACGTTTGTGGCTGTGAATACAGGTTGTTTTGTAATAGAAAATAAATTCCATAAAAAAAATATTTGCCTAATTACCATTTTTTTAGTGGGATCTAAAACAGGTAGTTGAGTGTGCCTTTAAGTGTAATCAGATATTATCACATTTGCATGTTGTGTAGGATTTACATACAAAAAAGTATATGTCAATCTACAAGTTCGTATATTATATTCATACATGTTTTTATTATCATACACATACTATTCTTTCATAAATTCAATAATATTTCTACATGGTCACACACCATATTTCACTATGGTCCACACATAAGTCATATAAAAAAACATGTTCAAATTAGTATGTATCATATGAAAGCAATCCGTTGCTGTGCTCTGTTATTCCATGACATTGACTTGGATCATATTTGGTTCTAATAGTAATTTTGTATGAGGAAAATGCAAAAGTGGCCACTTTCAAGAGTAAATCATAGTATTAGCCATGTAAGTCTTTCATGATGTACAGATATTGCTTACAATTATATATTTTATAAGATTTTACTATTTCTTTTCCATATGGGTGAAGAAAAGCATGAAGAGGCTGAGTAACTTAAATATTACATCATCTGTCATTAATTTTTATTCTCTATACTCACAGTCAAGGAGATTTGTCATGCTTTTAACTCTCAATGTACCAGATTCATGTTCTTTTACTGAAAAAAAGCATAAAGAGGCTTAAATGTGTTGATATCACATCATCTGGCGTTCATAATAACATTCATATTCATTCTAATTCTTCTATACTCACAATCATGGAAATGTGTCAAGCTGTTAGCTCTCATGATCTGAGGGGGTTTTAGATGCTGCTTTTGCTCACCTGATACTGCATCAGACCTATCTACTGCTCCCACTGAAAACAAACATGAGGAGGATGACAAACTTAACTCTCTGAGGTTCACATCATCTGTCATTACTATTCATGCTACCTTCTATAATCACAGGAGACATGTCTTAGTCATTGATGCATAGTAAACAAAAACATATATCAGACTAAACAGATAGTTCTCCATAACCTACAGTCATACTCTGAGGGAGCTTCAAATGTTGTGACCAATGTGCGTTTAAGGAAGGATTTCTCATCAGAGCAATCATCTCCTCCCACTGAAAATCAAGCAGACACTTACAAACTGAAAAGAAAATTGACTGATAATTGATGTTGGATCTTCTGCCATACTCACTCTCAGGAGGAACCCCCTTGCTGTTAGCTGCTGATATCCCAGAGTCTTTCTCTAAGGTCTGGGCGTCTGTGGTCACTGAGGAGATTTCTGACCTGTCATCTTTGACTACAGAATACAAAAAATGTCTAATTAAGCATGTCTGGTTTAACAAGAGACTGTTCGACCATCAGCAATATGTTCATCACCCTCAGTCATTTTGTTTTCCCATTATATGCCTATACCAAACTTTTATTGGAGAAATAATATAGAAACATATAGTTGCCCGTGCAGAACATACTGTGTTGTGTTAAATTACATTATCTAGTACAACTTATAAATGTTGATTATTATAGTTTAAAGTTTTGATTTTTGTTTTATTTTCTAGTTATAGTCTACTGCATCTCAGGAAGGTACATGTTTTACTTCTACCACTTCAAGTGGCATTCCAGTACACTTCAGTTGGAGGTGCAAAACCTACAACTTTCTAGTTTCTTCTCGTTCTGTGAATTTTTATTGGCAGCTTGCAAACTGAGTGCATTACCGCCACCAACTGGACTGAAATATGATCATATTGGGATGACAGTTTCAAGACTAAACTAAATTAGTTTCTGGAATGCTGCATTAGTTATAGCTGAAAAATTCCAGATCTACTGTCACAGGCTACTTACTCATGCTTCCACTTCTTAAATCTAATTCTTCCACCTCCGCCTGCTGCTTCATTTCCGTCTTCCAGTCCGTTACTTTGACCTCATGAGTCCTGACCTCATCATAGTGGAAATGACCTCCTCCAGTCAGAACCACCATCTCCTCAATCTTCTTCAGCAAATCAACTGTGCTCTCTCTACCTGTCCAGTTAACGTACCTGTTCCCACATTTCCAGACAAGCCACTGCAAGGCCTCTCCTTCACTCTCAATGTAGTCCTCAATGCTCTTGTCTGCCAAAAGGTCACCGGGGGAGTGAAACCACACTATGGCGTCATCCCAAACTCTTTCCCCCAGAGGTTCCAGATGTGTCTGGAATTCCCTCAGTCTTGTCTCAGTAAAATGAAGATCCGTTGAGACCACCAACACAAAGGCATGTGGACCTGGATGACATTTTGACAGTCTGTACCCAAACTCTGCTTTGATTTGTTCAAGGGTGTTCTCACTTGAAAACATCTCAACATAAATTACAATGACATCTCGACCTTCTATATGCCATTGGTCATTGTGAAGCTGGAATGTTAATCCGCCTGATGATTCTTCTCTGTTACTCCTCGTCTCCTCTGCTGATGTTGCATTTTCCCCGTGGTATAGCAACATCAATCTGATTTCTGACAGAGGCTGTATATCACCTGTAAACAATTATTTATTATTTAGGTTATGTACTGTACATAATAATAAAAAAACCTCATAAATATAAATAGTCATAGATGCAACGTAAACATAAACATATATCAAACTAAACTGATAAAGTTTATAAATGCAGTTGATATCTACCTTAATTTTATAAATAAAATCTTTTTTTTCTCTCTCTTTTTTTATGTATTTGTTGTATGAAAAATCAAGTTTCAAGTTTCCCTTATTGTAATTTAATCAAGGTTTCAAGTTCCCCATTGTAATTTTCCACTGTAAGGCCATGCTTTGGTCAGACACCTTTTTGTTAGTCTTTTAGTTGTTCTGAGGACAGCTGTGTTTGATCAATCAACATGATTTGCAAAGTGTTTTACATACAAATGGTCTGGGTCTGGGGGGCTGGTAGAGTGTGACTTTAAAAGTTTGTGTGAGCTGTGGATCTGGGAGTCAGTCTGAGCAAGCAAGCTTAGCTGATTTCCCGGTGTGCACACTGTATTAAATGTTCTTTTACCGTGATCAGTTCGAACCGTCTCCATAATTATCAGGATATAAAAATTTATCCAACATATTTCAGAAACTTACTCATGACATATTTTAACACAGCACACTGTTTGTAAGCCTTTGCTTCTCTGTCATCTGCTCTTGTACTAAAACGGTTCTTCTTCCTCTCCATCTCTTGTAAAATATCTTTGTTCATCTCAAAGTGTCGTCCACCATTTCCAGCTACCATCTGCTCAATCTTCTCCAGCAGTTGAGTGCCCTCATCGGGTTTCCCATTATCAAAAATGTGATATCTGTTCCCACATCTCTCAACGATCCACTGCAGACTCTCTCCTTCACCCTCAATGTACTGCTCAATGGTTGTGTCTCCCAACCAATTTCCAAAGGTGAACAGCACTATGGTGTGACTCCAGACATCTTCACTGAGAAGCTCCAGGTGTTCCTGTACAATCTTCCTGTCTTCTGCTGTAAAGGCAATGTCCACACATATCACCAACAGGAAAGCATGTGGTCCCGGAGGACACAGAGAGTTGCTGAGCACAATCTCCTGTTTGATGATCTCCGGAGTGTCCTTCAGAAATGAGTTCCTCCACCATCCTGGAGTATCGACCACAGTGATGTGTCTGCCTGCTACTTCTCCCTGTTTTACCACACATTCATCAGTTCTTCTTAGTTCAAATTCTTCTATGCCAAGGATTGTGTTTCCGGCAGCAGTCCTCCCATGGTACTTAGTACCCAAGAGAACCATCCTCTGTGCTGGGAGATGTTCTAGCCCTGTTCAGAGAAAACATTTTGTGTCCAAATCAATAACAAAATTAAACAGTCATAACAAAATAACAATAACATGGAGAAGGCCATCCTTTTCCCAAATGACGCAGGGAACTACTGATTACCTACCTGAGGAAGTCTCAAGATGTTCTTCGACTTTCTTCATCTTCATCACTCTGTCTTTGGCCCTTTCCTCCACAGCTTTCTTCCAGTCCAACACCTCCTGAACTCTCTTCCTGTCCACCAGGAACTGACCACCTGCATTTCCTGCCATCATCTCCTCTATTTTCTCCAGAAGCTCCTTGACCTGATCTTTCTCCTCCTTATTGTGATTATTGAGGACATGGTATCTGTTTCCACATTTCTCTATCAGCCATTTCATAGTTTCTCCTTCACTCTCTATGTACTGCTCAATGGTTGTGTCTCCTAGCCAATCTCCATGCGTGAACAACACCATTGTGTGACTCCACACTCTCTGACCTAGAAGATTTACATGCTCTTCAACTGATACTCTGTGTTCTTTTGTGAAAGAAGCATCTGCCCGTAACACCACAAAGAAACATTGTGGACTTTCTCCACACAGACCCTGAGAGAGCATAATCTCTTTTCTATTCATTTTAGAGCTGGATGTCACAGGGTAAAAGTTCCACCATCCTGGAGCTTCCACCAGAGTGATCTGTCTCCCTGCTACTTCTCCCTGTCTCTTCACACAAACAGCAGATCTCTGTCCAGGCTTAAACTCTTCTCTGCCTAGGATGGCATTTCCAGATGAACTCTTTCCAGATCCTTTACAACCCAGCAGTACAATGCTGATGTCAAGCAGAAACTGTGCCTCTGTGGAGTGAAAAAGGTGTGAGAAAATTAGACCTATAGAAGTTTGTATATTTATGCAAGTCTTGTCTGTCTTATCTCCTGAGAAGAATATTTTGTCCAGCTAACTCTTACTACCAGTAATGTACTCAATGCACCCCCACCACACACACACTATAGGGCATCATTCCCTTGTACTTCTACCACACTCCTGCACTTCATCTTCAGCCAATAGAGGCTCTCTAATCTGATGAAGACTGGTTGGCTTCACCCATATAGTTTTTCACCCTCTTACCTGGAGTTGTATATGTGGGTAAAAGCATTTTGGTCTCAGTGCTGGTGTTTTCCTAGTATGGCATCCCCAATTTTCCCCATTTTTTAGCTTTAGCTTAGCATATTCGCTGGAATATAATGTTGCCAGATAGCAACTCTTTGGCAACTTTACTTTCCAGTGCCTATGCTAAGCTACAAGTAAAATTGGGGTTGCCAGACCAGGACAATGCATGCTCTTACCCAAATATATAACTCCTGGTAAGGGGGTGAATAACCAATTTTCATAAAGAGGTGAACCACTCCTTTAACTCACCACTTGATGACCTGAGAAATTCTCTCTGTATTGGTGTCTCTCTCCTTCTCTCCTGTGCCATCTCTTCTTCTTTCATTCTTCTCTTCTCAATTTCCTCTAGTCTTTTTCTCTCCATTTCATAGTGGAATCCATTGTTTCCCGCCACCATCTCTTCTATCTTCTCCAGCAACTCTGTGACTTGTGTATCATCTTTACTGTTGACGTCGAGGACATGATATCTTTGCCCACATTTATTCACCAGCCACTGGAGCATTTTCCCTTTAAGTTCAAAGGTTTTCTCTTCGGCAGGAGTCTCCTTGATGAACAGAACAAGAGTGTGTTTCCAAACTTCATGTCCCAGAAGGTTGAGTTGGTTTGATGTGGCAATTTTCTCCACTTCTTGGAATACAACATTCTCATGGATGACAAGGAGCACTGCGTGTGGTCCAGGAGGACACAGAGTCACACTGAGCACAATCTCTTGTTTGATTAAGTTACAGGAATCTATTAGATATATGTGATCGTAATCTGTCCATCCTGGTGTGTCCACCACAGTCACCCTTCTGCCTGCTACCTCTCCCTGTCTCTTCACACACTGCAGTGTTCTCAGGTCATGATCAAACACATCTCTGGCCAGGATGCTGTTTCCTGCTGAACTCTTCCCAGCAAGTCTGTTTCCCAAGAGTACAATCCTCATGTCAGAGAGATAGGGTGCATCCCCTGCTCAACAGACAAATAGAAGAAGAGAAAATGTACAGTAGGTACACAAATATTTACAAATCACATCTAAATAATAATATAATAGTAGAAAGAAGAAATCCTGTGTGAATAAATCAATACCCCTGTTGCATGAGGTTACTGAGTGCTGACTGACAACATAACAACACACACACACACACTCAAACACACACATATATATAATGGTGCATTGGAAAATGAAAGTGAAACTGAGTTGTTGTGCCCCATTCAGTTAATGTTAGCTGCCGAATATATATTAGGGGTATATAGTGTCTCAAATTGTGGATTGATTCACACTGGATTTATCCTTTAAATATTTTTTAGATTTTTTTATTTATTTATTTTAAAAAGGAAAGGAAAAAAAGCACTAGTTGAATAAAGATGGATACATTTCTTTATGGACAATCACAAAGATTGAGCCGTACTTTGCCATTCTGCAAGTCACACAAACACAAACATTAGATAAGCTTAACTGAGGGACTTACCAGTGGTTGGTCCCCCTGCTGCCATCTTACCAGTCTGCCGTCAGTTACGCTCAGATGGAAATATCAAATATTTGTGTTGTGTAAAAACAACAAGCACAATATTCAGCACATCAGAGTACTACATGCCAGATTAATACTGGTTAATTCTCTTACGTGAAATGTGTTCCTCTAAAGCAAAATCTGAAAAAGGCAAAAAGTGAAAAACCTGTTCTTCAGCATAGTTTGTTTTTCTACTCCCATATGCAGGGTACAACTTATCACAACCCATCACATTCCTGGATGTTTGTTTTTATTTCAAGTCTCATAATAAAATGTTCTTCCTTTTACTGGTCCACTGTCCACAAGCGGTATTCATAAATCATTCTCTATTTAACTTTCAAACTTGTACAGTTTTACTAAAGTATAGTTTATCAGTATAGCTTAATTCAGTGAGGGAGATTTGGTCTATGGGTTTTATCACAAACACACACACACACACACAAACAAAGTGAGGAGTCGGATGCCTTCAATTATCACATTGTTGGTTGTTTTGTTGTTGACTGCATCCACTCTTTGCCTTGCTCAAGGACACCTCAGTCATTGATATGTTCACGGAAGAGCAATCTTCAATCACTTCTCCCACCCACAGTTTTCTTACTGGTCAGGGGTGGAGCCGTACACACTTTGGTTTCAAGTGTGAGGTCCTCCTGACCAGTAGGCCATGACTCATTAATTTTCAGTATGTGGCTTCAGAAGCAGTGGATGGGCCCAGACCGTATGGCTCCTCCCAAAGACCCAAATCAAGAGTTGGGGGGTGTAGAGAGAAGTCTTAAAGAAGCAATATGTAAGAAATGTATTTCAAATAATCATGAAATAGCCCTGATGTCACCAGGCATGAAGGAATCATGTTTATTTGAAACACTCATATCACTGACAGTTGTAATCCAGCCAGAATATTTGAATTTGAAAAGCTAAGTTGCAGCACAAGTAGTGTCTGTGTTGTTGTCATTGTCAAGGCTTTGTTATTTTTCTGAAATTGCCTTTATTGTGACAAAGTGAGAAATAAAACAAAGGACAGGAGAGGTTTTTGAAAGATGGGGAAGGCTGAAAGTATCACATTGCCCACAACACAGCAGAATGGGGCCAGAATCACAACAGGCAGTTCCACAATCCTGAATGTACTTCATGCTGGAAAGTCAAAACATGTTTGAGCTTGTTTGTTAAGAACTTGTGATGAATCTGTTACTTTCTAATTGTAACCTACTGCCATAGGAACAACATTTCATAAACATGAGATACAAACTATAATGAACTATAATGAATACCACACAAATCATAAGAATCTCACCAATGGTTTAATTTCATAACACTGATTTACATTGAAATGAAGATATTAAATCATGTATTTCAAACAGTGTGATTGTCATGTATTAACTTTTATTGTCATATACATTTTATATAATTTCATATTTCTGTAAAAACAAACTACAATTTGTCAAAAAAACTACAATTCCTAGAATGCACTGAAACTAACACAGGTGTCATGAATGAATGATTATACGTAACCTCATGCACTGTTTCTCAATGTGTTTTACTCTGCCTGAAGAAGGTCTTTGACCGAAAGCTTGCAGAACATAGAGTAAAAAACGTATTTGCAAAGACTTGAGTGTGCGGATTTTCTTTATTTTTCATTGATTTACTTGTTAATCCAGCACCTCAACAGATGAGCGGTGATTTTTCTACTTTTGTCATCATACTTTTTTCATATAATTTCATAAAAAATCAGCAATGAAAAACTTTGTGCTAATATAGCGTATACAATGACTAATTAGTAGTTGTCAAGTAGCCTCCCTATTTAAAAATTCAAAAGGCTATGTTGATTACAAATATCCCTAGAGCTATCTACTTGATACCATGCTTGATACCATGCCCTTCCAACCAGGGACTCCTGATCAATGGGACAACTGACTTCTGCAAGTTATAATTAGCAATAAAGTCAGATTTGTGCTGGACAACATCTCCTCTATAGTAGCTTGGGCCCAGATTTAAAAGTAATCCAATACAGATTTTGGATCACGGATTGGATCAAATCTTGAAAATGGGTTTTTCAAAAGAAAAAATGGATTATCTATGATTATCTATGATTATCTATGATTAGATCACATAATCCAAACTTGGTTTTAATCAGGATCAAATGTTAAGTTTGGGTTATTCAGTACTATTTAGTGGGATTGGGATCACTGTAGATTTCAGTGTAGATTTCAGGCCAAAAATGTAACGAAACTTTAAAATTATATCAACTAAATATGCGAATGATGCAGTAGGAGAACTTTAAGAATGCATCGCAAGAATATGATTGGCTATCAGTCAAGGGCTGATCCAATCAAATTTAAACATCTCCAGCAAGTGCTTGGTTATGACAAGGCTGTATCTTTAGAGAAATTCATCACCTATTTAGATAACTTGAGTTTAAGATGTTTGTATGAATACCATTGTGCTAAGATAATTTCAATAAAACAAAATTGAAATAGATAACTTGAGTTTATGAGTCTAAACATGAAGATGGCTCTGATCATTCTCATCAATGATTTTACAAGGAGGAATTTGTGAGGCATCCTCTAGAGTCTCCCCTAGGTCTGAGCAGATGACTTCATTCTCCTTTAATTTTTCATGTTTCCTATATGCCTTCAGAGTTCCAGATTTTAAAGAGCCAATCCCTGAGCTCGTAGGCGATGACATCACTGAGTCAGAGACGGGTCCTGTTGTGTCTGAGATGAGTGAGTGGGAGTCTGTGGTCAGCCCTGACCTGACGTCTTCACCTGCTGAAAACCAAACATGTGCTGACTTAGCAGATTGAGAATCTCTTGATAAATAGTTTCATGATTATTTTAACCATTCTTATTCTTATATTTATTATTATTTCATTAAAACACTTTTCTGGTGCAGAGGATGGCAATGAATACTAAATTGACCATATACTGTATCTATAATGATAATGGCACATTTTTATATGAAAATAGCAAATCATACACAATAAAAATCAATTTAAGTGTTTTGGGTCATCCTTTATGTTTGTTTGTTTAACTCTGAGCATTAAAGAGGTTATTATTGACATGACGATTAAAACTAGTTTAGTAAAACTAAAATGATACCATATGGTATTTGTCAATCATTATTGGATGCTTTGTCTACTTACTCTCAGGGGCCCCCATGCTCTTAGCTGCTGATATCCCAGAGTCTTGTACTGAGGGGGCTTCAGATGCTGTGTCTGAGATGTGTTTACAGAGATCAGACCTGTCATCTCCTCCCACTGAAAGCATACAGATATTTACAAAATTATATACATTGATGCTCAATAATCTACATTAATGCTAAATCATCTACAATTCAGACTCACTCCCAACCAATAGTGTATATTTACCTTCAGACATCCCTGAATATTTTTCGGTGGGGGTAACAGATGTGTCTGATTGGAGGGTGTGGGAGTTTGTGGTCACTGAATTTATGTCTGACCGATCATCATCACCCACTGAAAATAAATAAATCATCAACCTCAATCAAAAAACTAAGTCTGTAATAAGATATATCTTAGTCAATGTTATACATCAAAAATTCTTGAAATGCCATATTGTGGTATTTTATTAGACTTACTAATGGGAGGAAGACCCTTGCTCTCAGCTGCTGATATCGCAGAGCATTTTTCTGAGGGGGCCTCAGATGCTGTGTCTGAGAAGAGTGTCTGGGTGGTTGAGGTCATATCTGATGGGTCGTGTTTGTCCACTGAAAACAAAACATGATAACTCAGAAAATGTCAACAAATTCATATAATATTTTGATTTATGAATCGCACCTCTTCTCTCTGGTGCAGAGGATAGTACTGAGTTACAAGATTGATCACATGTCAGTGATCAATTTACAAGATCGTACTGTCTAATATTGACTTTTTATAAATACATTGATTTCTAGCTAAACAGTGTCTGCCAGAGGCTACTTACTCGTGGGACTGGCTGTTCTCATCATCAGATCAGTCTCTTCCACCTGTTCCATCAGCTGCTGCATCTCCATCTTCCAGTCTGTTAATTTAATTTCATGTGCCCTGATGTCTTCCTCGTGCTGGAAATGGCTTCCTCCATTCAGAACCACCATCTCCGCAATTTTTTTCAGCAAATCTGTTCTGTTCTCTCTAGCTGTCCAGTGAACGTACCTGTTCCCACATTTCCAGACGAGCCACTGCAGGGCCTCTCCTTCACTCTCAATGTAGTCCTCAATGGTCTTGTCTGCCAAAAGTTCCCCAGGGGAGTGAAACCACACTATGACGTAATCCCAAACTCTTTCCCCCAGAGGTTCCAGATGTGTCTGGAATTCCCTCAGTCTTGTCTCCGTAAAGTGAAGATCAGTTGAGACCACCAGCACAAAGGCATGTGGTCCTGGATGGCATTTTGACAGGCTGGACATAAACTCTGCTTTGGTCCCCTCTACAGTATTTCTACCTGAAAACAACTCAACATAAATTACAATAATCTTTCGATCTTCTATAGACCACTTGTCACTGTGATGCTGAAATGTTAATCCACCTGATGCTTCTTCTCTGTTACTCCTTAGTCTCCTCTGCTGATGTTGCATTTTCAGAATGATACAACAACATGCATTGGATTGCTGAAAGTGATTGCATGTCACCTGTACCTGCCACATGCGTACCAGTAAAAGATAAAAATATAAAAAATAAATATTCACCAATTTCAAGACATTTCACTTTCTTTCAGTAAACAAAAAATAAATATATCAAACAAAGGTGTTAACATACATGTAAATCCTATGTTATGCTAATATCCAACTAATTCTGAAACATACCTCTAACATACTCAAACACCACCTTCTGCTTGTAAATATTTATCTTTGCGTTCCTCCTTGAGATCCTCTTTCTCTCCAACTCCTGTAAAATACCTTTGTCAACTCTGAATTGGCGTCCACCATTTACAGCTACCATATCATCAATTTTCTCCAGTAATTGTGTCCGCTGAATGCTGTCATCTTGATTCTTGTTGTCAATAATGTGATATCTGTTCCCACATTTGTCAACAATCCACTTCAGACTCTCCCCTTCACTCTCAATGTACTGTTCAATGGTTGTGTCTCCCAGCCAGTTCCCAAAGGTGAACAGCACTATGGTGTGACTCCAGACATCCTCACCAAGAAGCTCCAGGTGTTCCTGAACAATTATCTTGTCTTTCTCTGTAAATGCAATGTCCACACATATGACCAGCAGGAAAGCATGTGGTCCTGGAGGACACAGAAAGACGCTTCGCACAATCTCCTGTTTGATGAGTCTCCTGGAGTGTCCTTCAGAAATGAGTTCCTCCACCATCCTGGAGCATCGACCACTGTGATCTGTCTGCCAGCTACTTCTCGCCGTCTCATCACAGATGTGTCTGTTCTTCTCAGTTCAAACTCCTCTCTGCCCAGGATGGTGTTTCCAGCTGCACTCCTCCCATGGTACTTGGTTCCCAAGAGAACAATCCTAAGTGATGGAAGCTGGTTTAGCCCTGTTCAGATTAGATTAGATTATACAACTTTAGTGTCATTGGTATGTGTAAATACAAGGTAATGTGTACATGTATTCACTTTTCTCACAGATCAAGTTTGTCACAGTTAGAGGCATTGATGCTTTCAACTATTAATCACCTACCTGAGGAAGTCCCAAGATGATCTTTCTCGTTCTTCATCTTCATCTCTCTCTCTTTGACCCTCACATCCACAGCTTTCCTCCAGTCCAACACTTCCTGAACTCTCTTCCTGTCCACCAGGAACTGACCACCTGCATTTCCTGCTACGATCTCCTCTATTTTCTTCAGAAGCTCCTTGACCTGATCTTTGTCCTCATTATTATGATTATTGAGGACATGGTATCTGTTCCCACATTTCTCTATCAGCCATTTCAGACTTTCTCCTTCACTCTCTATGTGCTGTTCAATGGTTGTGTCTCCTAGCCAGTCTCCATGGGTGAACAACACCATGGTGTGACTCCACACCCTCTGACCAACAAGATTTACATGTTCTTCAACCGATGTTCTGTGTGCTTTTTGGAAAGAAGCATCTGCCCGCAACACCACAAAGAAACAGTGAGGCCCTTCACCACATAGATCCTGAGAGAGTACAATCTCATTTCTATTCATTTCAGAACTGAACCTTACAGGGTAGTAGTTCCACCATCCTGGAGCCTCCACCACTGTGATCTCTCTCCCTGCTACCTCTCCCTGTCTTTTCACACAAACAGCAGATCTCTGTCCAGGCTGAAATTCCTCTCTGCCCAGGATTGTGTTTGCTGATGAACTTTTCCCAGATCCTTTACATCCCAGGAGCACAATGCTGACGTGTGACAGAAACTGGTTTCCTGTGCAGGGGAACAGTTGAAAGAGAATTTTACAAAATCTGTTTATTCAAAGGGATTATTTAGTGAGAATCAAGCCTGTGGTTTAACATTGTGAATGTGGTACAGCGTAGACATGAGGACAATTTGCCCACTCAGTAAGCTTTTGCTGCATTTGGTTATATTGCCAGCACTGGGTATACAGAACAAAGAAATGGCTTAGGCTAAAGGATTCCATATTTTTCTTTAAAACCTCTGTAGGTGTGTGTGTCTCTCTCTCTCTCTCTCTCTCTGTGTGTGTGTGTGTGTGTGTGTGTGTGTGTGTGTGTATTGTGTACATCACCATAACATTGACAGTCACTGATGTATAGCTATACATATACTGTATCTACCATGGATGTTTTTAATTTACTGTTTGACTTTTCTTGCTTGCAATGTAATTTCACTCACTTTTTGGTGATGTGAGAGATGCTCTCTTTCTCTGTATCTCCCTTCTTCTCTCGTCTGCGTTCTCTTCTTCTGTCCTTCTCTTCTCCTGCCATTCCTTTAGGCTTTTTCTCTCCATCTCATAGAAAAGTCCACTGTTTCCTGCCACCATCTTTTCTATCTTTTCCAGCAGTTCAGTGACCTGTGTTTGATCTCTGCTCTTGACATTGAAGACATGATATATATTCCCACATTTATTGAGCAACCACTGAATCATTTTCCCTTTACGCTTGAAGGTTTCCTCTTCTGCAGGAGTCTGTTGAATGAACAAAACTAAAATGTACTTCCAGACTCCTGGGCCCATAAGTCTGAGGTGGTTGAATGTGGTCATTTTCTCTACTTCTTCAAATACAGTGGTCTCATCGATGACAAGAAGTATTGCATGTGGTCCAGGAGGACACAGTGTCACACTGAGCTTAATCTGTTGTTTAATAAGGTTACAGGAATCTATCAGAAATATTTGATCATAATCTATCCATCCCGGAGTGTCCACCACAATCACTTGTCTTCCAGCAACCTCTCCCTGTCTCTTCACACACTGAAGAGTTTTCAGGTCAGGGTCAAACACGTCTTTTCCCAGGATGATGTTTCCTGCTGAACTCTTCCCAGCAAGTCTGTTTCCCAGGAGCACAATCCTTATGTCAGAAAGATGGGGTGCATCCCCTGTTCAAGAGACAAAGAGAAAAGAGCTATACTATGACAGAACATACAGTACAAAGATCTATGAAGAATCATTAATAGCATCCAGATAAAGTGCAGTATAATACTAAACTCAGATAATTACCAGTAAATGACTCCACTGCAGCCATTTCATCAGTTGTTGCAGAGACCTGCTTTTCTTTTGTCAAAGAATACTGTTTTGAAAAGACAAGAGCAGTGGGAGTTTCTGTTATCAATTCAATAATATCTGTACATGAGATGTGTACCATGACAAGCCTGCCAGTAAATACAATCCTGTTCTTCAGCATAGCAGAAGACAAAAAGGCAGAAACTGGCATCCAGGAATGTGATGAACTGTGATAAGTCGGACATTGCATGTGGGAGTACAAAAACAAAGTATAGTGAAGATTTTTTATTTGTCCTCCCATATTCAAACCCAATTTATCACAATCCTGATATGTTCCTGAATGATATTTTTTTTGGTGTCATAATTGAATGATTCAATTGCTTAATGGCAAGTAGTAGATCTGACCAAAAAAAATGTCATATGCTCAGTCATTGCAGTCTGTGTACAAAATCCTAAACATGCTTTGATGTTTTACTTTAACCTCTCGTCCAGATAGTTAAAATGAAGAGTTCAAAAGTAAAAGCCTCTGAGTCTGTTTTCAGAAATATTTAAAAAAGAAGTTGCTTTAATAATAATTTTCAAGTAATGTCAAACTGCAATTTAATTATATTTTTACCAGGTGCAAACAAATCAAACCAAAACAGTGAGACATTTATCAAAATGATATGACTATATGAGAAATTATATTTCTATATGACTATATGCGTTATCCTGAAAAAGGGAAGTATTGAGGACTTTTTGTCTGTAGTCTGTTGTCTACAGTATATTATTATTAAAACAGACCATTATCGTAACAGAGTACCTGTCATTCTGATATCTTCTTTAAATCGCTATTATTATATTGTGAAATACCATGAATCTTACCTTAATGAAAATCATTCATTAAGTCAGGTTTCGGTGAAAGTATTCAATGAAGAGACTGTCTGTTGTATACATGATGCTGACCAGCGTGAGTGTCTCTGTATACCGTCTCCCTCTGTGTATTGTGTAGTGTGGCTCTGTAAAACCTGCTTGACAACAGCACTCATGTTTCAATGTGTTGAACTAAAATACACCCGAGTGACTTTTTCCAGGAAGGAGTAACATGAAAAAGGCACACTACATTTCCACCTGAGTTCAACCCTTCTGAACTCCAATGAACTATTGTGTGAATAAGGCAAGCACTCAACAGTTTGATTGCTATCACACCAGCTGATCTCCTCCTTGGGCATTTAAAGACATTAAAATATTGAATACCGAGCAAGCTCACACGTCGGGTCTAGTCATAGTTAGAGCCGTAATGGGTATGGTAATATTAAATTGATGTCTACAGGCTGCACAAGACACGAAGGAAGCTGATTTAGTCCCGATAGATATCTCGGAATATTCATTCGAAAGCGAAAGTAAACTTGATTCTCCATTTAACGTCCCCCCTTCTTATATCCTCACTCGTTTTCTGTTACAGGCTAATAAATTGTGGTTAACCACATATTCCTGAGCATCATAATGATTTTCCGATTGTAATAATTATTGTTGTGGCCGTCATTGTTATGCTGGAACAAGGACTGCATTACCTATTGCGTTGTGCGTCCATAAAATAGCATTTCAGGAATGCGTGACTGACGAATGACCAGGTTTTTCCCAGTCACTGGCGGATCCCTTTCTACGTCTGCATAATAGCATCTATTGCGCTTTGCGCCTAGCCACACCTTCGACACACCTCCGAGGACGCAAAGTCACTTGCTGGTTAGACAACGTGAATTACTTGACAGAAAAACGAACCATGCGCTCGCACAAAATAGCAATGACAGCTTGCGCGAGTCGCGAAGGCATGGTGCGCCGCCTGCAAGATAGGGCCCTATATTTCTTCATACAAGAGCTAATTTTAATAGCCTACTTTAAAACTGTACCAGTTCCTCAATGATACATAAATTGATACAAAAAGCCCAAAGCATTAGTCGATTATTATTACATTAAAATAATAATTGTATTGAGCTATTAGCCTATATTTGTTACCAATATCTCTAACAGTATCTCAAGTTCAATCAATCATACTGAATGGCTTGCCATAGGCTAAACGAAAAAAAATGGCTTGCCATATGGCTTAAAAAGTTATTGCCTGCCGTTGGCTTAAACTCTTATGGCGCAAATGGCGGCACGTGGCGGCGACTTCGGGGTCTATATGGAGGAAACTGGGTTGTCAGTCCTGTAATCACTGTCATCTTGCTTCAATGGCCTCCACTGCATTCTTCATACTCTTTCTCAGTAACAGCAACTGTTTTTTGGGGGGTGTTATCTCTGCTAATCCTTATGAGTGTTACATGAAAACATCCTGCCAGAACGTTGCAATGACACTGTCAACTCATAAGTTTGCCTATATTTATTGCTTCAATTGCATGCACTTATCAATATGAGAAAGACACATCCTTTCTGAACCTGTGAGGATTAACTGTGTTATGAGATGGAAAGTGCAGAGGGCATTTAAGATGGGAGAGTACTGTACATCAATCATTAAGCCTTCAGGCCCCCAAATATCCTCTATGATCAAGAACAAGACTTGGAATGTTGCTTTCTTCTCTAAAAACTGCAGTAAAGGCAAATAGGTTTGGATCAAAATAGACAATAGTGAAAAATGCCAGACATTGTGAAATTAGTTCTACTCAGTAATCACTAGATGGTATTGTGAACAACCACAACTGCATTTGAGGAGTTTGGTAAATAGCTGCAGTCGTTGCACCAGCATATCATAGACAGTAGTACTACCTTTGAGGTTACACTTTATTGTTCAGAAGAGCAGGTAAAAAAAAACATAAAGTAAATCACATAGTAAGCAAATCCTGTCAAATAAAGTTGGACTGGTTATTATGTACTGTGAAATATTGGGTAGGAGTGGAAAAGTTCTAAAGGTTATTATGTTATGTTTCCACATTTTGTGCATCTACAGACAGAATTCATCATTTGAGATTCCTACTAGGTTCTTCCGTGGCCTTGATTTGAATGACATGACACATAATGTATGGAACAATGTCTGGTTGTACTTAATCTTTCTCATCACATATGCGTAACACACCACGGTATGAAGACGGGCTAAGAATTTATTATGCAAGTAGTTCTTTGACAAGGGAGAGCAGCATTCCCCATTGTTTCTCCCTTTTTAAGGATCATCTTGAAGAAGGCCACAGCTGATATTAAATTGAAATTATTTATTATTTTGAAGCCATTGACAAAAACATTTTTGATGAATGTAAACATAACATGATGCATAATAATAACTGCCACACGATAGTCACCTTTCATGAG
Source organism: Sardinella longiceps (assembly GCA_027497455.2). Lineage (NCBI taxonomy): Eukaryota > Metazoa > Chordata > Actinopteri > Clupeiformes > Clupeidae > Sardinella > Sardinella longiceps. Next base: position 345,424 of record JAODXP020000185.1, read on the forward strand.
ACATAAAGAAGCAACAGTGATAACTATGCTTCTAAGAATTACTGAAGAGTTACGATGATACTTCCTGTGCATGCCACTGTATATGGAATACCTTTTTTCTTACAGTCCAAGGTCTTGAGAAAGATACTTATCCAGTTCTTTAAGCAGGGACAGCATGACTCTACATGCTGTTTCTCCCTTTTTAATCACCATGTCAATGAGGAGGGTCACCTGGTCCTGCAGAACACTGGTCCTCTGTAGAACTTCTTCTGCTTCTCTGCTGCTGATAACTAAACACTGGTGGGACTGGAGTTCATCCAACAGATCTTTGAGCAAGGCTGCTGATGTTCCCTTGATGAGCTCAGGCCGAATCATGATCAGTTGATCTATAACAACATCATCAACATAAAACACTTCAGACCGCCATGCTGAACATGCTGCTACAAGTCTAAGCACAAATGATGTGACTCACACACTTGGTCTGAAGTAAATCCTAGCCCTTAAACACAAAACAACAAACCTCATCATTCACATTCCTTCAAGTCTCTTTTTGAAATTTCTGTTTAATCTTTTCAAGCAAGAAAATAATGTTTCACAATGTTGCAGACTTTAATCAATTTAAATTGTCACATATTTTACAAGCGTCATGTTCAAGCCGTGTTCAACTGGACTTGGCATACAGAGTTGTGTTATTGGTGGTCCACCAATTTGTTTAAATGAATTTAAAAGCTTGGTAGAGAATTGTTTTTGTCAAAAGATTAAACAGTGTTACCTTTGTTTGCCATGGAAGCCATTATCTCTTCTCTCTCGAATCTTGCAGCTTGGCATGTGTAGGACACCTTGTGGTTGATCACCTCTCTGGATTGCCTGTGTTCCTCTGAAGGTATTCTGTGTCTGTGTGCCATTTCTCTAAATTCACTGTACTCAAAGTTTTCCAATGTTGCTCTCCATATGGATTTCCCTTCACCAACTAGCTCCAAATCAAAACTGTCCTCTGTGTTTTTAATGACAATCTGAAACAGGTCTGGAGGTTTCAGATATTTGACTGTGATCTCCGATGGGGATATTTTAGCATCAACTGATGTCACTTTAAGGCCACATTTGGAGCTCATCCTGATTGGCACGTCTGGGCGATGTTTTTTGATTTTCTTGGCATCTTTGGTCTCCTGCAAATCACGTTCAACAGCCTGGATCATGGAAGCATCACGAGGTACCACATAGGCAAGAAGAACAAGGGGTGTCACTCTGGTCTGGTAGATTAGCACATCCAGGTGGATTTTCACTGGAATTCCGATCTTCACCAGGACTTCTGTCAGTGAGAAGGAGGGCTTTATGAGTTTTGCATGGAATTGGGTCAGTTCACATGGCTGTAGAGTTACACCATTGTCACTACCATGCAGAACTCTCACAGCATCTCTAAGAGAAGATTCTGAACCTTCCAGACAAGCAAAATGGGGCAGATGAGCTTCCAGTAGTTCACCTGAGAGCACTTTGATGTCCATCAAAGGACCGATTTGTGTGTACTGCCACATAGCAAGCTCTGCTCTGTAAACATCAGGGTCACCAAATTGGTACTGCAGAGTGACGTCACCAGCACACACCCAACGCAAACCAGACACTGTGCACTCAAAACTTCCTGGTGAAGATTTGTGTTCATATACAGGGGTTCCTGTCTCCATGGAGACAGAGGGTTCCATCTGGATCCAGTGTGAGGTGTCTTTAACATCTTGACAGGATTTGCAGCATTTTCTTGACGTGTGAAACTCAGTCGATATTTTCCCAACTAAAATATTCAGTCTTCAAGAAAAACAAATGAAATCAAGATCAGGATCTGAGACAACACATCTCTTGAGATATTTTCCTGTGGCCAAAAGTGTATGAAAGAAAAATGTAGAGACAAGAATGCAGCATGTTTACAGTGTATGATATGGTGAAAACCGACAGTCTATAATGCATAGCTCACAATGTAGTGAAATTGAGATCAAAAGAGTGAATTGCATATCTGGAGTGAATAAACCCGTAACCCTGTTATTTAACTGAATGATTTTGATACAGTAGGCAGTAGGTATCAGAACAGGAGCATTTGGTACAACAAAGACTTAATATGGGGACTTTCAGCTAGTGCAAAGGGATTTGGGCAAATGGAGACGTAATTTTTATGCCCTCATCACTAAGTATTGGCTGCCATTTTGTTGCATGACAGCAGCATTTCGTTGCATGCAGCCATGGGACAATGGGTTGATTCACTTCTGATAACTCCTTTACCAACTGGAACCACAAAAGCGGACACTTTCATATCACTTTTCTAATATAGTATATGTATAGTGGTTTGCCATCTACAGTAACACTCAATTTCTCCATGAAAGACAAAGGCCATTTTAGGCCACCCTGCTTGTCAGCAAGTAGAGAGCTCATGTCCAGTTCCATTATTAACTTTTAAGAAAACCTGGTAGATTGAAAGTGAAAATTCATCATACTCATCGTTGGTGTTTGGTAGCTTTCTGTCTGAGGTGTTTAGAATGCCAATGTTCTCTTTGGCCAGGGAGTTTCCTGATGAACCAATCAGAACATTGGGCCCAAAAGCAGCTTCCAACAGCTCTGGACAAAAAAAGTTACCCATTGTGAAAAGAAAACAACTAAACTGTAGTCATCCCACAATAAAATCTTTTATATTCATTGTTCATCAAATTCATTGTTTTTATAAATGAGATGGTCTGATTGTTACTTACCCAGTTTGGGCTTTTGTCTTATTTTCTGCATCATCCTCATACAGGCACCTCTTGTCTTTGACTGTGCCAATAGTCTTTTAATAGTGCTACCACTACCTCCACTACCCCATACCTCAAATTTGTCACATTGCCTTTTAGGGCATATTGCGTCCTTTCTCGATGTTTTCTTCTGTATGTTGTTCTGCCCCTGCCAGAAGTCTGTGGATCTGATTGAAGTCCATTTTGTATCCATGATGACACATTTCCATGTTTGGTGAATCTCGGTGTTCATACTGGCCATTGTGATGTAATGTCGGCTCACCATTCTCTCGAAGAGGAAAGATAAACATCTCTGAGGAAATGTCGTCCATTGTTCCTCTCTCCTCTGGATGGTGTAACCTTCTATACTCTTTCCAGCTTCTTGGTTACCCAGCAGCATGTTCCACCACCAGGAGAAATGAGGGAAATCACCTGTTTACACAACAACACTCTTTAACACCAGCCCCCTAAACAAAGACAAAATTTATGGTATACTATACAAGAACGTACTGAAGTCAAGTACTTATACTCATATTTTTCAAACAATTTCTAAATACTTTTATAACATAATCAGAAACAGTACCTTCATTTACAGTTTAGAATCTTTCTCTCAGGACAGTCATCACAATCATTGACACAAGAAGCTTCTCGATCAGTGTGGTTTACACCTAGCCTGATTGTCATTGACTTCCAAAGCTCTGTGAGACTTTGGTCTGACCAAGAGCCCGTACAACAAACTTTTTCATTTTTATGTAGACACCTTCAAATACAGTGCAACCAAACTATGAATGTAACCTACTCTACAGTATTATGAAGGAACCATGATATAGAGATACTGTAAAATCTAGATAGTATGCCTAAGCAGTGTGTCCAGATCCTTTATCTAGGCATATAGGTGAAGCAAAAAGAAACCAGGCTAACTGGCTACAGGAGGATCTCCGTGCAGACATCAGTTTCACTCAAACAGACTGACCTTAAGTAGATACAACCTTATTTACCACACACACACAGGATAAAGTACTAAACTAAATGAAAGAACTTACCAGAGGATCCCCCTGCAGCCATTTGTTGCTCAAATGGAGATGTGTGGTATTTGTGTAATGGACCTGTACGGTTTGAAAGGAGACATCACTAGATGTCTCTCTACAACAAAAAGACTAAAAGAAAACCATCAAAAAAAAATTAAATAAAAGATCTTCCGCATAGCTTGTCGTCACTCAATAGTCATGGCCAAAGAAAGCCACATTCTCTGCAACTCATTGTGTACAAACTGTTACAATGAAACCTCAACACAGCATAGCATAATTCTATTGCAGTCTCTCTTGAGTCTTGAGCAAAATCATAAGAGGAAGTGAGGCAGTTTGGTGTGACAACCATTACTTTTTGCGTCAACAGGAAATTATGGTCTGTGCCCTACAGCTATCTTCACCACATTTTGTGACCACTGGCAAATCACATGACAAGCAAGCAGAGGGGGAGACAAGTCTTAAACTGATTTCAGTTTCATGCATTCAAAACCTACAGCTAATTTAAAATGCACCAGCTAGAACACTCACTAGAAATACAAAATATGAACATACCATATTCTACCATCCCTACACTGGCTTCCTGTCAAAAGCCTCTCATATGGAACTCTTTTCCTCTTTGCATTTGTGAAGCGGACATTCTCAATACCTTTAAGTCTAGATTTAAAACATTGTTCCTGTAGCTGGGGATGGTGCATGGTATATCATCACTCCCCATAGGTTTTTGGGAAGGACTGCCTCTGCTGTTACCCCATAGCCTGGGCCAAGGTGGCCACTAATTATCCCTACTTGCCTGGTGAGCTGCTTTGCACCATACCTTAGTTATGATGAAGTATCTTTAAACCACAACTTGACCACTGACCGTACAGGTACTTTGCAACAATAGTAATAAGCCAAAATTGCCTCATACTAATTGTGAACTTAAAAACAGCAGAGTAAAAGTTAGTTCATCAAAGTTTATCTGTCAATAACCACGCAGTCACTGGTTTCATTATTTATTTATTTATTTTTTTTGTTTGTTTTCCATTGTCTTACATGCATACAAAGGCATTTTGGTGGTCTTAAATCCTCTTCCTAAATTCAATTAGGTACAAATAAAGCTTTGCCATTTTCATTTTCATCACTGAACACACAATTCCCATAATTCAGAAAATAAGAGTAGAAATGAGGTTAAACACGATAATGTCAAAGTACAGTTGATAGGATAATACATTTGTTTAGAGTAGACTAAACAGAGAGGAGGAGGTCATAAAGTCAACTTATTATTTAGTTTGATTGGAACGGAATATACAGACAGCACTTCACATAGTTTTACATTACAGTAAAGTGTTGTTCAGTGTCGTTCATTCATAGCCCTACAGCATGAGTTTACAGGCTACTGTAGGTAGTTAGCCTGGCGATGCCATACTTACGGCCAGATATTTTGGTCTAGTACATAGTCTGGCCCAACCCACATTGTTTGATTCACATACAGTTTAGCCAATCAGGAAACAGTTTACGTCAGTGTCTCAGAACTAGCCTGCAAGTTGTTTGTAGTTCAGCCAAACCAAGTTATTAAAGCCCCCAGGATTCAACAGAATTTTTGATGTTCCATCTTTGTATGTATTGCCGAAAACTCACATGGATTGGTAAATCACAGCTTCCGGAGTCCAATGTGCATTAGTCTAAAATAACACCTTAAAAGTATGTCCAATTTGGGCAGTATACAAGGACAGTTCTTAATTATATACATTGAAGACCTAAATCAAGAAATGATTTATATAACAATTCCAGACAATTATGTTCCTAAACCTGAACTTGACATTTAAATATCTACATACTGTCAAGATCCTTTATCAGGAACTCATCACACTCCAGGAGAACCCTGTAGAACTCCTCCTGGGCCGGACCTCCTTTCCTCTCCAGCATGATTAGTAGAGCACGGTTCTGTTTGGATCCGGATTCTTTGCACTCCACCTCTCTCTCTCCTGAGGATTCAGAACTCTACGTGCCACAAGCATGGACAGTATGGGTGCCAGGAGTCCCAAACGCCTCTCCAGTGCTGCGTTATGTTTGTAGAAGAAATTTGTGTAGGGAATTGCGGGTTCTGAAACAGAAGCAAGACTTGTCATTTCAATATTCAATGTTTTTACTATACTGCATGTCAGTACCATTGTAAGTCGCACAGCCTTTGTGTGTGTGTTTGTTCAGAAAACCTTGGGCAACAAGGTAGAACATTCTCATAACATAAAACTAGAAAAAGCGGTCAGAGAACGCAGGCCTCCGCCAAGACAATGTGGTGTTCTGGATCACTGATTGCCACCAAAATCAAATCAGTTCTTACTAATCCCAATGCACATGTTTTCCGTATATTTCATCCAAATCCGTGCAGTACTTTCTGATTTATGTTGTACACAGACAGACACACACACGCCAGAAAAAAAAAAAAAACATAACCTATTTGGCGGAGGTAATCGCGCGCTAGGCATAATTGCCACCTGTCTAAAGGATAAGGTTGTAAAAACAAAGTTCAAATGTTGAGTATTGTACCAGACCTCATGGTCATCTTACCTTCTTCTTCACTGGCTCTGAGAGCTCTGCTTGTGTGAGCCACTTCCCTGTGGATCATTTCTGATGCCCCATATTCAGAACTTCGTAATGTTGCACTCCATATGCATTCACCTTTACTCATCAGCTTCAAATCAAAATTGTCCACTGCATTTTCAATGAATACTTCAAATTGGTTTGGAGGTTTGATGTATATGAGAGTCACTGTTTGTGGATTAATGCTGGCTGAACAGCTTGCTGTTAAGCTGAATTTAGTTTTAATCCTAATAGACCTATTGGGACGATGCTTTTTTATCTCTTTGGCACCTTGGATGGTAGATAAATCAAGTTGAACGGCCTGAATTATAGAAGGATCTCGTGGAACAACATATGTAAACAGTGTCAATGGTGTGACACTGGTGCGGTATATTAGGACATCTAGGTGGATTTTCAGTGGGATTCCAATTTTTACCAGGGCCCATTTTGGTGAGAAGGAGGGCTTTAGGAGCTTTGCATGGAAGCGTGTCAGTGTACAGGCCTGCAGAGTTACACCATTGTCACTGCCATGCAGAACTTTCACAGCATCTCTAAGAGAAGATTCTGATGCTTCCAGACAGGCAAAATGGGGAAGATGAGCCTCCAATAGTTCACCTGAGAGCACATTGATGTCCATCAAAGGACCAATTGGTTCATACTGTAACATAGCAAGCTCTGCCATAAAAATATGTGGATCACTGAAGTGGTATTGTAGAGTGACATCCCTGGCACATACCCAGCGCAAACCAGACACTGTGCACTCAAATCTTCCTGCTGAGGAGCTGTGCTTATACATGGGCACTCCTGTCTCCATGGAGACAATGGGTTCCATTAGGAGCCAATGTGAAAGGTGTTCATAATTTTCACAGGACTTGCAGCAGTTTGTTGGCCTGTAAGACTTCACTTCAGCAGGTGAAATGTCAAGTCTTAAAAAAAAAAAAAAAAAAAAAAAAGTTGTTATACCTTAAAGTTTAGGCCAATTCTACCCCAGATAGCAGTGTCTAATGTCAAGTAAGGATCCATTCATTTAAGTAAATATATGCAATAGTATATCAATTTGTTCATACTCATCGATAGACAGATGTCTGTCTTCTGTCCATGAGATCACAGAATCCCAATCCTCTTGGTCCATAAAACAGCTTTCTGCTGATCCTTCACTGGTGACTTCAGGTCCACAGAAAGCATTTGGGCAACACAGCAAAAAGGAGCATCAAGTATGATAAAGGGCAATTTCACATGATGGATGTGACAGAAAATGAGCAAACAGTATTTTTTTTAAATAAGTTTTTATATATATATATATTTTATTATATTTCATTTTACATGTACAATGGTAAAGCAAAAAATCTAATTTCATGTAATAACTCATAAAAATAGGATTCTATACCTTTATTCTATATTTCACTAACTGTTATGTTATACAGTATATGCTGTTATGGTCTCTTTAAAGGTCTTATGTGTATTCACATTCTCTTGTTGCATTTTATTTTATTTTTTTATATATTTTAAACTTCAATTCTTACACATAACACCTCAAAGTTGTTTTATTTGTGTTTTAATCTAGCCTGGGAATTCCCATCCTCCTTTGCGCGCTTATTTCATTCCACTCTGCAAAGCAGCATGGTGACCATGGCCGTTTTTCTCGCCTGCTTTCGGTATCCAATCGCAGAACTAAAAGGGATTTGTACGGCCCTCGATTGCATTTTACCCCACGTGGTGGCTCTGGTATTGGCTCCAAGGTATGTACAGACGCTATGATAGACATTCGTTGTGCCCAATAAACGGCTCTGGACAATCGTAAACGATGCTTCCGCTACGAGAAATGCAATAGGTAGGTCTCCAGACTAAATATCACTTGTGATTTTTAGTTTGCCATTCGCCAGGCTAGTTTTAATCCTGAACTGACAGTAGGCTAATGGGTGCTAACTAAAGCATGTCAGATGGATGTAAACAAATGACATGTAAATCATTTTGCGTGTGTCCAAGGTGACAATCGGTTTAGATCTTTGAGACAAGCAAACACGTTTAAATAAATATCCCACCTGACCTAATCAGACCAAGTTCAATCCGATCCAGAAAAAAAACTGTGGATGTCCACTTTCATACCATGAAAAACAAGGAAGTTCCTAGAAAATTCATATTAATTGCTTTATTATGTCATAATTAGATTAGATAAAGTATCATTTATTTAGGTACTCACACTTCCTCTGACCTCCTAGTCTTCTACCTTTCTGTGTGCTGTCGATCCCAGGGCTGGTGGCTGCAGATATTACCGAATGTTGTTCTGAGAGGTCCCAGAGAGATGTGCCGATACCAGAGGTTTTATCATCCAGCACTTCCCCTTCCACTGAAAAACAAAGTTTGTTTTTATTTTTCCCGACACAAGTTGTTTTTGTAAAATTGATTAGATTAATTGACTGACCCAACTCACCCATAAGTTGCTGTTCCTCCATCTTCCAGTCTGCAGCTGTGGTCTCATGTGTCCTTCCTTCCTCATACTGGAAATGGCTTCCTCCATTCAGAGCCACCATCTCATCAATCTTCTTCAGTAGATCTGGCCATCCCTCCTCACCAGTCCAGTGAACATATCTGTTCCTACATTTCTCAACAAGCCACTGCAGGGCTTTCCCTTCACTCTCAATGTGCTCCTCAATGCTCTTTTCTGCTGATAGGTCGTCAGTTGAGTCAAACATCACTATGGTGTGATCCCAGATTTTCTTCCCCAGAAGCCCCAGATGTGTCTGGAATTGTCTCCTCTGTGTCTCAGAGAAGTGCAGATCAATGTCAACTCTCAGGATAAATGCATGAGGTCCCGGATCACACAGGGACAGCTTGGACACAAGCTCTGCTTTAGTCTCTTCTAGAGTGTTCTTACTTAAGGACATGGTAATGAAAACACTAGTGATCTGCCGACCATCCATGACCTTATTCATCTTTTCACTCTTTAGTTGTACTCCTATGGAAACTTCACCTCCATCATGGTCTGCATCTTCTTCTGATGTGAAAACATCTGCATATCGCAGCACTAGAAACCTTGTGCCTAAGAGAGGCTGAGGGTCTCCTATTGATTGATTGATTTGATTTATTAGTTTATATTGTAATGCTATAGCATAATTCATCATCAAAATATTACAATCACTGCAGCCTACCCATGTGAGACTCAACAAGCCTCTGTAACCCTTTGGTTTGTATTTAAAAAACCCTGTCTGGCATCAAATCAACCATAGCAAAAGTGTTATGTAATAAACAACTTACCCATTACAAATTTAAATAAAGCATCTTGTTTGTAAACTCTTGTTTCCCTCTCCTCCACTCTTGTACTGAGTCGACTTCTGCTCTTCTTTACCTCCCGTAAAACATTTTTGTCAACCTCAAAGTGGTGTCCACCATTTCCTGCCACCATCTCTTCTATTTTCTCTAGCAGTTGTGTGACCTGGGTACCATCTTCTCTACTCTGATTGTTGAGGACATGGTATCTATTACCACATTTATCTACGAGAAATTGCAGGGCTTCTTCACTCTCAATGTGCTGCTCAATGGTTGTGTCTCCCAGCCAGTCTCCAAATGTGAACAGCACCATAGTGTGACTCCACACACTCTCACTGAGAAGCTCCAGGTGTTGTTGGATATTTAGTTTCCTCTCCTCTGTAACAGAGGAATCCACTCGTATGACCAGCAGGACAGCATGTGGTCCTGGAGGACACTGAGACACACTGAGCACAATCTCCTCTTTAGTGAGCTCGGGAGTGTCTGTGAGGTTGACATTATTCCACCATCCTGGAGCTTTGACCACAGTGACCTGTCTGCCTGCTACTTCTCTTTGTCTCTTCACACACTGAGCTGTTCTTCTCTTCAGGTGAAACTCATCTCATCACAGCAAATGTTCAGTTAATAAAATAATGTATTTGACCAAAAAAAGACAATACACATATGTTTGTCATTTGCCCATCATACTGATATTGATATTGTGTTTGGACTGATTCACACACATACTGCGCGTCTGCAGTACAGGAGCTGTACTGTCTGGGAGCTGTCCATAAATAAGTAAGTACCTAAGTCATGTGTTTGGAAGCACATTCATTCTTCAGACCCTCCAGGATTTCGCGATGTTGCGATTTGCAACTTCAATGCAACTTCAACCAATCCCCGCCACTTCATCGCGGCCATGCAATTTTGAAGAATCACCGCACCTTTCCCCGCAACTTCCTGGAAGGTTTCTCGAAATATCACCAATCACTCGCGAATGAAAGATCAACGGGTGCAGAGCTTTTCCTGCAGCTGCTCACAATATTCTTGATTATTTAGGCAATTGCCATTTACATTACGTTTATGTTATGAGGCAAGTGTTAATGGCAACCTTAAATTACGCATTGGACTGAATGAGCTCTCTTCCGTTGCGCGCGTCTCTCTCTTTCTCCCTCTCCCTCCATGTGTGTGCGCGCGCGCATTCCAAAATCACAAGTTATCTAAATGACGAATTCAAGCGGAGTTGGGAGTTATTGCTAATGTAGGCTGCACTAGAACTATCTCCACGAATAATTCGACAAAATTGATTTTCACCGAGCCCCCTTTGTCACAGGACACTAAACGCACATTAAGTTCATTCCCATTCTTTAGGTCTATCAGAATTCAGAACAGCAAAACATTTTCAGTTTGTGTAAGCTAGCCTGCATCTTTTCCATGTTTTAAGATATCAAATCCTGTTTTGGCTTGTGAAGTACAAAGCTTATTAGATGGCTTTTATATATTTACATTAAAATTAAGCAGATTTTTTTCTTTCAGCGAAGTAATTGCCACACAAAAGTTATTTATTGTACAAACAGTACAGCTCATGGCTTGCTTCTTGCTGTGGAACTACTTCATTTGTAGCTTCTAAATATATAAAAAGTGCTAGCTCCCTGGCAATGGCTTCACATTAGGTATACCACAGTTTTACTAATGCATAAATACAGTCTACTCAGTGCAATCAATCAAGTCCAATATGATCAAGGTTATGGTGATGAATATGGTGAAGTGGAAGATGATGACATGCAACAACCACTCCCTCCTTCTTTGCTTTAAAGCAGCACTTTCATCACTATTTGAGATATATTTTTAATATAATATTTTGTTCTGGTTTACAGATGAACTTGGATGGCATGTAGTCATAAAGGGTTGATAACTAAAACCATAATTGCCATCAGCCATCCATGATGTGCATTCTGCAGTTCTAGATGGTAAACAACCTCAAGATAAAATAAAACCTATAGTTGCAATACGGCATCGTTCACTGCATAGCTATAACCACCTACCATCATCAAACACATTAAAAAAAACAAAACAAAACAAAAAAAAAGCGCAACTTTCCGCAACTTTTCCTGGCCCCCGCAATTTTCTCGCAATAAAATGCCTAAAATCAGCGCAACTTCTGCCGCAACTTTTCAGAAAACCTGCCGCGAAATCAACAAATCACAAAAAAGGCCCGCGAAATCCTGGGGGGACTGATTCTTAATCACTTTTTGATTTACAATAATCTGTGATAAAGGATGAAATTACATTCATTTTAAAGATGGGAGAAACTCACGTTTCAGTGACTGGAGGTGTTGTCTTTGCTTCTCCACCTTCATAAGTCTCTCTTGTCCTCTCTCCTTTTCATTCTTCCTCCTTTTCTCCAGACTCTTTCTGTCCATCTCAAAGTGGCGTCCACCATTTCCTGACACAGTTTCTTCAATCTTCTCCAACAGTTGTGTGACCTGAGTGCCATTGCCTCTACTCTGATTGCTGAAGATATGATATTTGTTCCCACATTTCTGTATGAGAGCCTGTAGGGCCCCTTCACTCTCTATGAATTGCTCAATGGTTGTGTCTCCAATCCAGTCTCCATTGGTGAACAGCACCATGGTGTGACTCCACACTCTCTCACTGAGAAGCTCAATATGTTCTTGGATGTTTCTTACATGACACTCATTTAAAAAAGAAGTTATAGGTACTAGCAGTAGGAGCATTTGTGGTCCTGGAGGACACAGAGACACACTGAGTACAATCTCCTGTTTTGTGTACTCGGAAGTGTCTTTGAGGCTAACATTTTTCCACCATCCTGGAGCCTTGACTACAGTGATCTGTCTGCCTGCTACTTCTCCCTGTCTCTTCACACACTGAGCTGTTCTCTTCAGGTCAAACGCTTCCCCGCCAAGAATGGTGTTCCCTGATGAGCTCTTCCCAGCATATCTATATCCCAGCAACACAAGTCTGAATTCTGACAGGGGAGGGGATTCATCTGTCAAACAAAAGCAGAAAAAGATTCTTTCAACTATCTTTTAGCTGTACAGGGCTGTCACAACAGGACAGGCAAGCCAGGCAATTGACTGGGAGCTAACGGTAACAGAAGAGGGCATATCAAGACTAAACTTAATCAATTTGGTTAAGTTTTACATGGCCTGTTCTGTGCGTGAAGATTCACTCAGGATAAGTTCTTTAAGGGTGTTTTGGCCATGTCCAACAGGATATCTTAATTAATGTGATAAAATATAGGTTCATACTCAAATATGATAAAGTTGATGAAGTTAACATCTCACAAAACGTTTTAACTCACGCTTAAGTTTCTGCAGATGTAATCTTTGCTTCTTCACCTTCATCAGTCTCTGTCGAGTTCTTTCTGCCACTAAGCGCTTATTTCCCACTACCTTTTCCAATATGGCCCGCTCCATCTCAAAATAATGGGACCGGTTTTCTATGGCCATCTCTTCAATCTTCTCCAGCAACTCTGTGACCTGTGTATCGTCATCCCTGTTTTGATTATTGAGGACATGATACCTGTTCCCACATTTCTCTATCACCCATTGGAGACTTTCCTCACTCTCAATGTGCTCTTCAATGGTTGTGCCTCCCAGCCAGTCTCCGAAGGTAAAAAGCACCAATGTGTGATTCCACACTCTCTCACCGAGGAATGCCATGTGTTTCTGGATCGATTTGAGGTCGTTTTCTGTGAACGATGAATCTGCACTGATGACCAGCAAGATGGCGTGTGGTCCTGGTCGACAGTGAGACACACTGAGCACAATCTCCTGTTTGATTAGTTCCAGAGTGTGGCTGACGTTGGGGTTTCCCCAATATCCTGGAGCCTCGACCACAACAACATGTCTGCCTGCTACGGCCCCCTGTCTTCTCACATACTTAACTGTTCTTCTCAAATCAAATGCTCTGTTTCCCAAAATGGTATTTCCTGATGAACTCTTCCCAACATACACTGGGCCCAGTAAAACAATCCTCATGAATGGCCACTGTGTAAGCACTGAGAGAGGGAGAAGGAATTAGAACAATTGTATTTAGATAACTGTTGTCAATGAATCAAATGTTTTGCTCTATTCCTTACCATCACCTGGTGAAATTAAATACTATTTTACTGATTGTCTGAAAGGCTGTGCAAAATTAATCACTGTTCAATGTCTATGCTCAACTATAACAACACCAAGCAGCCTTGTGGGATATACTTTCACATAAAAATAATACCAAAACCGAACAAGTGAAAACAGAACGGCATGTTTCATATGTTGCCTATATTAAAGGTGACCAAAAAAATAAATAATTAAATAACACTTAGAAACCTTAGGGTGTTTTTGCCATCACCAAAGGATAGCATTTATTTTCTGTTTCCTTTGTTTATCCTGCATAGCATTCCTCTTCTAAGTAGGCTATATACAATTAGCGTTGCCACTTAAGTCTGATGAAAAACCTGAACACATCAGTGATCTTGGGCAACCCATGATGTGGACTCATTTATGTATTTATTTATTTTTTTCAAATGGCCAATGCTATGGCCTATATGCTCTTCTTAGTATCTGGATGTTTTCCCATATGCATTCTACAATGACACTATCATATATGAATAAAAGATGATCTTGCAGAATCCATACAGCCAATAATTTTTTTTTTTACACAAAATCTCAGACAGAATGACGTATTATCATACTGGATAGTGCATTGCATTGTGTATTCTGTATGCTTAGGCCATTGTAAGGTCTGTCAAGTGTTGTAGGAAGTGGTAGGATATAGAACATTTAACCATTTTAAATGTGTGCCCCACCTGTCTGCACATATCTGTATGCCTGTTCCAAAAAGGGAAATAACCCATAAAGTGACATTATTGCAATACTGTATCTACTGCTGCCACTAACCATCATGGGCAGAAGTCATACACCTATA
>JAODXP020000185.1:360017-384443 GCA_027497455.2 Sardinella longiceps
TTATCCATCAGTGAGCTAGACAGCATATGTGCTCAAACATAACAGTTTATAGGCATGGGTTCTCAAAGTTATGATAGGTGAAGGCCAATAGGAGCCCAACGTTGAACTGAGTGCCACTGGGCAGCAATGGGGGAAAAAAAAAAAAAACTGAAAAAGAAAACCCCATATGTAATTGTTTTAACGATCAGGTTGCAGCTCTACAGTTTACATTTTTGCAATAAATAAATGCCTATAAATTTCGCTGTTCTCTATACTGAGAGACTCATGGAGTTCTGCACTACCACCAGTAGAGGGCAATAGATCCAAGCAACTATTACTACTGACAACCTCTAGAACATGGGTTCTCAAAGTGTGACCTGGGGGCCAATGGCGGCCCGAGGACAACATTTTGGCGTCCCGTGATATCATCTTAGCCTGGGAATTCCCATGCTCCTTTGCTCGCTTATTTCATTTCACTCTGCAGAGGAGCATGGTGACCATGGCCGTTTTTCTCGCTTACTTTCGGTATCCAATCGCAGAACAAAAAGGGATTTGTACGGCCCTCGATTGCATTTTACGTCACATGGTGGCTCTGGTATTGGCTCCGAGGTATGTACAGACGCTATGATAGACATTCGTAGCGCCCAATAAACGGCTATGGACAATTGTAAACGATGCTTCCGCTACGAGAAATGCAATAGGTAGGTCCCCAGACTAAATATCACTTGTGATTTTAGTTTGGCATTCGCCAGGCTAATATCATCTCATAACATCTGTAAAAGTGTTGAAACTGTACATTGCTTTGAGAGAATGGTGTTTAGTAGCCAATGTATTGTACTATGCAGGTTAGGTGTCAATGTGCAGTAGAACACTGTCTGTAGTCACTGCTGACATTAAAAAAGAGGAAATATGTCACATGACCATATAGAGGCCCTGGACTCTTTTGTTGTCGTTGATGTGATTAACTTTTCAATTCAGTTTCAATTCAATTTTATTGTAATGATATAGAGCAGGCACAGTAAAATACGGTACAGGCAGCATAACAAGTAGGCCTACAGATAGAAAATGGCCTACAAGGCACATAACATAATACATGCAGGACCATAGTCAGGTCAGGCTAAAAATGGGAATAGGCATGTTAGAAACACACAATCAATAAATGGCTTACATTTTGTAACGTAGGCAACGTTTGGTTAGGCCTATATTAAAAATCACTTTGGTGATTTGTAAAAGTTTTTTGTAAAAAAAAAACTTGTTTTGTTGCAATAGGTTTAAAAGCATGGTCGATACTTACTATTAAATTGATAATTAAATTAATCATTATTGAATAATTCTATGCTACAGTAATATACAAAGTATTAAGAAGTAGACTGGGCTTGTTCTAATTCCTCAGATGTCTTTGCTTTCTCCTTTGCCAGGTTCACACTGCTGTGGTCAGAACTTCTGCGTTCTAAGGGTGCCAAAGATCCGATTCCAGAATCTATAGTGCTTGTTGACCTCAAAGAACTCCTATTTGAGGAGGCCATGGAGGCTTTTTCAGCCAGGTTTACACTGTAGTGTGCAGAACTTCTGTGTCCTAAAGGCATGAAGGATCCGATTCCAGAACACACACTGCTTGTTGTTGACCTAATAGAGCTCCTGTGCGAGGATGCCCTGGATGATTGTGGTGAGGCTGTCCCATAGCCAGATGTGCTCTCTGTGAGGATGGATGATCTGCTGTCTTCACTCACTGGAAGACATTAAGATACACAGAGACGAGGTCTGACTTTTGATGCAATTTATTATTACACATTGCAGTACTCTAATACTAATCCAACAGA
Organism: Sardinella longiceps; assembly: GCA_027497455.2. Lineage (NCBI taxonomy): Eukaryota > Metazoa > Chordata > Actinopteri > Clupeiformes > Clupeidae > Sardinella > Sardinella longiceps. The sequence continues at coordinate 361,817 of JAODXP020000185.1, forward strand.
AAGGTAAATAAGGGAATAGGAATGTGTTATTATAATAGGCCTAGTGAATGTTGCTTGTGTGTTTATTCATTTTCCAGTTTCCGTGGGCTTGTTTTAGCACTCGTCTAACTGGCTGATAAGTCTCATTCACATACAGTTGATTTATTTCAGTAGATGGTCTTTGTGAGCATTTATTCAAATAATTGCATGTAAGAATGCTCTATGCCACATTGAATTAACAACTAATATTTTAATATTTTGTATAGTTTACTCACTATGTGGGGGAGTACCCATGCTTCCCTCCAGGTCCAGTTCTCCCATTCTCTCTGTCATCCGTTGGGTCATCTTGTCCATCTTAGTTTTCTGTTCTCCTTTTCTCCAGTTAAACAAGCCTTGAATCACAGAAGTATAAATGACTCAATGCATTGATATATTATGTAGTCATTACATGTGGCTGGTTAGTCTGTTATTTAGTCTGTATGTCCTGAGTTTGGTCAATCTCATCTCCCTCCAGCCAAAGGTCTTCTTTAAAAGTATGCACTTGTAACCAATAACCATCGACAGCATTCACCTTGTTTTCTTCAGTTTGCTGGCTGACCTATCGGATGGATCGTCTGCCTCCCTGTCTCTGAAGACATGAGCATATTTGAACCATACAAGCCTGCCTCATTACCACCCATGGACTGATACCAGATTGACTCTTTTATGTTTTGTCTACGTCTTTTGTGTTTGTCTACGTCTTAAGCGCTTTGAGTGGCCTTTGGTCGATAAATGCGCTATATAAATAAAGTTTACTTACTTACTTACTAACCAAGAAATATAACACTAGTTACTATTTACTTTTCATAGATAAAATACAATTATAGTCTTACAAGGTAGTTTATTTGACATTGACAATGTTACAGTGTATCTAACCAATTAAGTACAGTGGCACAACTTGTGTAACAATACTGTGCGTAATATCATGTACTAGTGTTGTATTTGCGTAATGTATAATTACGTAAAATAATGTAAAATACTTTGCCAAAATGCTAAATTCTGGCAAAGGGCTGAACTGAGATCCAAACACCTATAATGCTGGAGTGGGTTAATTAATGTTCAGGACCCCCTTAAGTTGGCCAGCTAATTGAGGTTGCATAGTTTAAGGAGAAATGACACAACTGTACATAGCAGTGACACCGTAAAATGAAGTCCGGTTTGAATGTAAACTTACCATCTCTCACTTTCTTCCCTATTTGTGGTGTTGCCATCACATAATGTTGGTTGTTATTCATCACCACCATCTCCTCAATCTTCTCCAGCAGCTCAGTAACCTGTGTGCTGTCAGTCCAGTCCATCTTGTTAAGGACATGATATCTGTTCCCACATTTCTCTATGAGCCATTTCAGGGCTTCTCCTTCACTCTCTATGTGCTGCTCAATGCTTGTGTCTCCCAGCCAGTCTCCACTGGTAAACAGCACAATGGTGTGACTCCAGATATCCTTGCTAAAAAGCATAAAATCTTCCTCTATGTTTTTTCTGCTTTCCTCTGAAACAGAAAAGTCTGCCCGAATGACAAGTAGAACAGCATGTGGTCCTGGAGGACACAGAGACACACTGTGGATGATCTCCTTCCTAGTGTTCTTAGGAGTGTCTTTGACAGAATGATTATCCCACCATCCTGGAGCCTCGACTACAGTGACCTGTCTGCCTGCTACGTCTCCTTGTCTCTTCACACTCTGAGCTGTTTTTTTCTCCTCTCTGCCCAGGATGGTGTTTCCTGCAAAACTCTTCCCATCATATCTGATTCCCAGCAGCACAATCCTCATTGAAGAAAGTTGTGGAATATCACCTGCATTGGCAAACAGCATGTAATGAATGTAATACATTCAGTCTTATACATCTTGGTCTACATTTTATGTGAAATCTTATCCTGTGTCAAGGTTAATTAGCTTTATTGTGCTCAGAGGGACATCTGTCCTCTGCATATTGTCGTATACACAGAATTTGGAGCAGTGAGCTCAGACTGCCCATGGAGCAGTTTGGGGATTCTGTAGGTGCCTTCCTCAAGGGGACCTGCCAGTGGACTCTACAGTCACAGTCAGACCCACGTTTACATTTCTGTACCAACAAACAGTAGGCCACAACAGCCCTCCTTTCACTATCTATTCACACTTGACATTCTCTCCTCAAACTGTCTATTCAGAAAGGATACAATTAATCAATAGCTGCCTCTGAATTGTAAACTTTATTGCGGTCTCTCCAGGATTTAAAATAAAATGCAATTGTAGTGTGTATGGAACAGAATCTGCTTTTATGCAATGTTGATACATACATGTACACTAACACATTAAGCCATTCATTTTGTATATTGGTAAACCATATTATCAATCAAAATATGATATAATAAATTATTGGATTTGGATCATTATTCCACTTACCAGCTGAAAATCTTAAGGGAGCTCTTTGTCTGTATACATGCATCTGTCTGTCCTCTGCTCTCTGCATCTGTTGTTTTTTTCTCTCTTCTATCTCCTGCAGTCTGTTTCTGTCCATCTCATAATGCTGGCCACCGTTTCCTGCCACAAGGTCTTCTATTTTCTCCAGCAGTTGTGTGACCTGATCATCAGTCCTGTTGTTATTGTTGAACACATGATATCTGTTCCCACATTTCTCAACTAGAGACTGCAAGGCCCCTTCATTCTCTATGTGCTGCTCAACGGTTGTGTTTCCCAGCCAGTCTCCATTGGTGAATAGCACTATGGTGTGACTCCAGATATTCCCACTGAGAAGCTCCAGGTGTTGCTGTATATTTGCTCTATATTCCTCTGTGACAGATGAGTCCACATCTATAACCAGCAGTACAGCATGTGGTCCTGGAGGACACAGAGAAACACTGAGCTCAATCTCCTGTTTAGTGAGCTCAGGAGTGTCTGTGAGGTTGATATTCATCCACCATCCTGGAGCCTTGACTACAGTGACCTGTCTGCCTGCTACTTCTCCCTGTCTCTTCACACACTGAGCTGTTCGTCTCTTCAGGTCAAACTCCTCTCTGCCCAGGATGGTGTTTCCCGATGAACTCTTCCCAGATACTCTGTATCCCAGCAGCACAATCCTCACTTCTGACAGAGGTGGAATTTCACCTGCATTGAGAAACAGCATGGAATGAACCTACTATCTACTATGGATTATATGTGAAGTCTCATTCATTGTGAAGTAAGGTAAAGCTCTACTCCACGGCATTAACAGGGAATTTTTTCCAGCAAATTGTAGTATAGCCTACATATAGAGTTCAGAGCAGTGATCTTACAAACACCCAGTGTCCATGGAGCAGTTTGGGGATTCTGTCTAGTTGCCCTCCTAAAGGGTAGCCTACTTGGTTGTGGACATGGCTGTAGTCACAGTCACACCCACATTTATATGTACCAACAATCAGGAAAAAAATGCCCTCCTAAACACTTTTTAACATGACATATGAGTGAATGCATATGTTTTGAGGTATTTGTCTATGCATTATATGAATGGATGTGTATGTATTACATTTAATGAAAATGTTATTGTTGATGAAACACAAGAAGAGATATTTGCACATAGATTTTGAAGCTTGTTTAGTAAATAAACATGCATTTGGACAAAGCAGTACAAAGCAGCAGTCTTGTGTCATCGCCTCTTTCTTCTACCTGTTTTACAGGCATTTTTCTATCTTTTGTTGCCTCTCTATCCGGGACATGCAACACTTACATGATACTGATAATTATAAAATCAATCAATCAATGCACACTAAACACATTAAGCCATTCACTATGTTGGATGACTATACAAAGCCGAATTGTGATTATCAATCAAGAAAGATGTGTTAAATTGTAAAATTAGTTGTGAATAATACTCCACTTACCAGCAGAAGACCTTATAGATGCTCTCTGTCTGTAGACACGCATCTTTCTGTCCTTTGCTCTCTGCATCTGTTGTTTTTTTCTCTCCTCCATCTTCTTCAGTCTCTTTCTGTCCATCTCATAGTGATGACCTCTATTTCCTGCAACAAGCTCTTCGATCTTCTCAAACAGCTCTGTGATGTGAATATCAGTCCTGTCTTCATTGTTAAGCACATGATATCTGTTCCCACATTTCTCTAGGCTACTAAAGACTGCAGGGTCTGTCATTATGATTATGATGTCATTATGATATTCGTTATATGTTACAGTGGAATAGGAAGTACCTACTACCTTTTATCATATTTACCAGTTTAGAAACTTACCATCTTTCTCTTTCTTCTCTCTTTGCTGTGTTCCCATCACATAATGATGATTGCTATTCATCACCACCATCTCCTCAATCATTTCCAGCAGCTCAGTCACCTGTGTTCTGTCAGTCCTGTCCATGTTGTTGAGGACATGATATCTGTTCCCACATTTCTCTATCAGCCATTTCAGACTTTCTCCTTCACTCTCTATGTGCTGCTCAATGGTTCTGTTTCCCAGCCAGTCGCCATTGCTGAACAGCACTATGTTGTGTCTCCAGATATCCCCACTGAAAAAATCCAAGTATTTTTGTACTGCTTGTCTGAATGAAGCAGTGACACAACAATCCACCCGTATGATCAGTAAGACAGCATGTGGTCCAGGATCACACAGGGACAAACTCAGAACAATTTCCTGCTGGAGGCTGAGATAAGCCTTATGGTTCCACCGCCAGCTTGGAGTGGTAACCACGGTGACCTGTCTTCCTGCTACCACCCCTCTCTCTTCTCACCCTCTGACATAGAACACAACTCAAACACATCTTTACCCAGAATGGTGTTGCCTGTGGAAGATTTCCCTGCGTACTTGAATCCCAGCACAACTATCCTAATAGGGGACTGATGCATGTGAACTATATGGGAAAATGGGGATAAAAATAAATGTGTTAAAAGCCACAAGAAAGCAATATTTAGATAAAAAATATATACTGTATATTAGGGTGCATCAAATTTGAATGGGAAATTTAAATTTGAAAACATCAAGTTAGCTGGCCTTGCATTTTGTTCCGCTTGATAGAAAAATGACAAAGTTTTGAGAAATTTCATTGAGGTTTAGGGTGCCACCGGCCCTCTGTCTTTTGTTAGCTTAAGCGCTAATAATGCTAGTGGCCACCAATGGAGTTCTAAGGTAACCAAAACTGCAGCTCAAGAAAACTGAGGTGATCTTTCTGTTTTTGGGTTTGTTGTGTTTTAATGCATATTATAACCATCATATATGTACTTAGAACATATGTATAGGTATTTTCTGTTCATTACATCTAGCTAAGACCTAAGCTTTTTGGAGGTTGTGATGCCACGAGAGGCTGTGTCCTGGAAGGGCGCTACATTCCCCTAAGATGGCTTCAACCACGCCCAGCTATGGCTCCATCTAGTGGTTTGAGTCCGGAGCTCGAACCACGCCCGGGTATGGCTCCATCTAGTGGTTTGAGTCCATCGCTCAACACTGCGCTCCAGCACACCTGAGGCTGATCACGGTCTGATGAGCTGAAGGCCTTTTTAAGGGCTAGAGACACAGTCAGAGAGTGAATGGAGTTTGGGAGACAAGATTTGGATGTGTTCAGTTTGGATCCGATCGTTGGAAGTTTTGGAAATACTGTATTTGGATTTATCTCTGGATTGACCACGGGCTACATTGTAAAGTAAGGACTGAACTTTTTGTTTGTGAAGAGGACTTTTTACTGAAGAGCCTGCTTTATGGAATACCATTAAGACTGTTTATGTTGTTTGCCTGAAGAGCCCGGTTTATGATTTCACCTTTTGAAGAAAGACTTTATGTTGCTTGTCTGAAGATCAACAGTAACCTTATTTAAGACTTTTTGGATCTAATTCCCCCCTTTTCTGTTAATTATTTAATAAAATGCAGATTTTTGATTTAATCCTGTGTCCTTGCACTGCTTGAATTGCCTGTCTGAGTGTGAGCAGCCTCTCATGACATCACAAGGTTTAGTTAACCTAGAAAAGCATAGGCCTATCCAAAATAAATCATTATTAGCTCCACAACTATCTAGTCTATTTACATAATCTTGGTATGTATGGATAGGTAAGACCCCAGAGAACATGTAAGCCGTCTATTGTTGAGATGTTACTCTACCTTAGTGCCTTTTAGATTGATTTTATATATATATATATATATATATATATATATATATATAAAATAATATAGAAAAATATCTATATGTATTACCCTGGACTAAAATGTATTGTTAATTATAAAATGGATAACCCCCTCATACCAATGATTATATCTACCAAAATGCCACGAGGGTATGATGGTAATACTATGCATTAAAACATGGCAAACAGAAAGATCACCTCAGTTTTCTTGAGCTGCAGTTTTCGTTACCTCAGAACTCCATTGGTGGCCACTTGCATTGTTAGCGCTTAAGCTAACAAAAAAGAGAGGACGTGTGGCACCCCTAAACCATCACGTATCAGAAAAATATTTTGCATGTGTTTTTTCCTGTATTGGAACACTTTTATCACCCAGCCATATTAAAATTCAAGAATTGGTTAATTTGATGCACCCTACTGTAACATGAGCTGCATTGTTCCAAACCTTATAACTTCCCAGCCTTCCCCTGGACTCTGACTCACCCAGTGATGCCCGGAGCTTATGTCTTTGTTTCTTCACCTGCATCATCCTCTTCACTGCACTAGTCTTCTCTGTCTTTATCTGCTCTTGTAGACTTTGATAAAGATCTGCACTTATTTTATAGAGAGTATTGTTGTGTCTTGAATGCATTTCTTCTATCTTCTCCAGCAGCTCTAAGACCTGCACCTCATCATGACTGTTCTTATTGTTTATTACATGAAATCTATTCCCACATTTCTCAACAATGCTCTGTAAGGGCTCTCCTTCACTCTCTATGTGCTGCTCAATGGGTGTGTCTCCAAAGCCAGTCGCCATGGGTAAACAGCAAAATGGTGTGACTCCACACTCTCTCACTGAGAAGAAATACGTGTTGCTGAGTCGATATCTTGTGTTCCTCTTTGAAACCCTCGTCCACTCTTATGACCAAACAAAATGCATGAGGACCTTGATCACACAAACTTGGACTAAGAACAGTCTCTCTTTTGACCATCTCAGGGCTGAACTCAGAGGGACAATAACCCCACCATCCTGGAGCCTTCACCACAGTGATCTGTCTCCCTGCTACTTCTCCCTGTCTCTTCACACAAACAGCAGATCTCTGTCCAGGCGTAAACTTCTCTCTTCCCAGGATGGTGTTTCCTGACGAACTCTTCCCCGCATCTTTAGGTCCCAGCAGCACAATGTTGAGATCTGGAGGGAGTTTGGGTCCTGCAGTAAATAAATACATGAGACTTCAGTTAACTGTGTGTGTGTGTGTGTGTGTGTGTGTGTGTGTGTGTGTGTGTGTGTGTGTATACGCATGTAGAAGAGACGGCTTAATAAACTCACCGGTTGATGACATTAGATTTTCTTTAATGTGTCTCTGCCACTCTGTTTTTCTTTCCTTTGCGCTCTGTTCTTCTCTACTACTTTTCTCTTCAACAAGCTGTAGAATCTCCCTCTTTATTGCATAATAATGCTCATGGTTTACTGCCACCATCTCTTCAATCTTCTTCAGCAGCACTAAAATGTCATCATCACCCTTGTTCTTCATGTTCAGAACATGATATCTCTTTCCACACTTTTCTACCAGCCACTGGAGCATTTTCCCTTTAATCTCAAAGGGTTTCTCTTCTGCAGGAGTCTCCTGAATGAACAGAACTAGAGAGTGTTTCCAGGCCTCATGGCCCAGAAGACTCAGAGTGGTTTGATGTGGCATTTCTCTCCATTTCTGTGAAGGTCATGTTCTCATGGATGACCAGCAGAAAAGCATGAGGTCCTGGAGGGCACAGAGTCACACTGAGAACAATCTCCTGTTTTAGCAGATTAGGAGAATCTCTCTACGAGTATATGATACTATAGTCTCTCCATCCTGGAGTGTCCACCACAGTGACCTGTCTCCCTGCTACCTCTCCCTGTCTCTTCACACACTGCAGTGTTCTCATATCAGGGTCAAACTCCTCTCTGCCCAGGATGATGTTTCCTGCTGAACTCTTCCCAGCTTCTCTGTTCCCCAGAAGGACAATCCTCAAGTCTTGGAGATGGGGAGGACCTGTTCAAAAGACAACCATGGTCACTTTATTCCTCAAATACAAATACATCAACTAATAAAATGTATACAATAAATACATTACAAATGAAATTCAATTTACCAAAATACAAATGCTAGAAGAATAACACATACTCATGCACACACACACACACACACACACACACACACACACACACACACACACACACACACACACACACACACACACACACACACACACACACACACTGCTTTTTGATTAATTACACAGTGCACTGGCCTGTGATAAACTGATAAACTCACCACTAGATGATCCCTCTGCAGCCATCTCCTCTGTTTCACTCAAATGACCATCAGGATCATCAGAGCCTTTAGAAGAAAAGTTGAAGGAGATGCAAGATGCAAAAGGAGACTGACTGCAAAATGCAAAAACATTTTTCAAAAGCAAAATATTGTTATTTTACAACAAGTTTTCATTAATCTCTAAAATGTAATTAGAATGTTATCATATCATTTGTTTTGGAGACAAAACAATTCAATTATGAAATCCTAGATTGAATTGGACTGGTAACTTTTATTATTATTATATTTTTTGTAAATTCATCACATATGGATTTACAGGGATATGCATCTACACTATTCACGTAAATATACAATCCGCTTTAGGCTAAATGTCATCACTAATACACCCTGAGCTTGTGTTTGCTTGTTGTGTTTGTTGCTTGTTTGGTTTATATGTTCCATAGGCCAGCTAGTGAAGCTAGTTTAATGTATGATGTAAAACACTAACCTACATTTCCATTGTAATTCCATTTGGAGATTGTAGACACTCTTGACTTTTGAGGATTTGGCTCTTAGTTCAGCTGGTAGAGCGTGCACTCCCACACCGGGAAATTGTACACCATGCGGGTTCATAGTTCGAGATCCATGCCCAGTGCTGGACCGCTGCCAGCTACACATCACGTGGTGTATTCCTCAAATATGATGTATCTAATACATTAACCTACATTCCCATTGGAGTTCATTTAGAGATGATCTCTTGAAGGATTTGCGGCTTATTCAGCTGCAGTGCGTGCATTAGAAAAATGATAAAAAATCAAAATACACACACATCCGGGGACCCGGATATGATTCCGACCCGAGGTCATTTCCCAATCCCTACCCTTCTCTCTCTCGCACCCATTTCCTGTCACACTCTCTACTATCCTATCGAATTAAAGGCGAAAAGCCCTAAAAAATATCTTTAAAAAAATACTCTTTTATATATATATAAAAGATATATATACTATATATATATATACATATATATATATATATCTTGAAACCATTGTGCATATAAATGTAACATGAGTCATGATTCATTTGTTTTACAGTAACACAACAAAATCATTCAGTTTGAAATTGTTAGACTGCATAATGCACGGTAGATGGCAATTCATCACTGTGGGTTTAGCCACTTTTGTTAGGGTTTATAATTTCCTGTAACTATACAGTAACAGGTATAATGAAGATGAGAAGCTGTAAAAAATGAGCAACGTCCACTAGGTGGCAGTGTTTACAACGAGGACATGTCTGTGGTCTTAGAACTAGTTCACGCCAAGCCATTCAGTTTATTCAGGCCTGTTGCTGATCCATACTAGCAGTTTAATCTAAGGCTAAAAACTTCCTGCTCAGTTAAACGTTTATCTGTTCATTTAAGTTTCTCAGAAATCAATTGAAAGCTACATTACATGACTACAATGACTAGTTCAGTTCTCATAAGTATTCAGGCTTTGTGGCACAACCTGGTACTAACTCATGACATTACCAAGGGCCTCTTCATAACAAATGTAAGTTTTGTATTTCCATGTGTGTCTCTCATGTCTGTTATCTGCCTCGGATATTCTAGCTTCACTCTGATATATTGGCGTCGCAAACCAGTCTCATGCAGCCATAGTAGCCCTACATTTGAATAAACTTTGTGGCTTCCTCTGTCAATATTCTAAGAAATGATACTGCCATTGAATCCAATGAAACCAAATCTAAATGAAATTGTGATTACTTTCATGTACTGTGGAAAGCCATATACTATCATAAAACTTCAAAATGCTCAAAAATCATTGTATCTATCCTATAGAAACAATGAGCATGTAAATGTACTTACCTGAAATAATTGTGATCACTTCTGAGCATATTCCACCAAAGTGAACTTTGTGTTCCTGTAACAAGCTGATATAAAATGTCTTACTGCTTTATGACAGTGATATAATGCAGCTAAAGTCCATCCTTCAGCCTTAAAGACACAAGAAACAAAGTGTGTTGTGAGCAAGTTTCTGTTTCAAATGGAACAGCATGGGCCAACACGTCTGATGAACAAATGTGTGTGTGTGTGTGTGTGTGTGTGTGTGTGTGTGTGTGTGTGTGTGTGTGTGTGTGTGTGTGTGTGTGTGTGTGTGTGTGGACCCCAAATTCCAATCTCTTGAATCTTGATATCTTGAAGAGAGATGGCGTGAAGGAAAATATGATTCTTCTCCTGTAAGTGACAGTTTCTTCCTCGATCAGTGAGCTAGACATCATATGTGCTCAAACATAACAGTTTCGAGGGCAGGGCTTCTCAGTTATGATAGGTGAGGGAAAATTTAGGAACCCAACGTTGAACTCAGGGCCAAAGGGGAGCAATGGGGGGGGGGGGAATTTAATTTTTTTAATGATCATGTTGCATCTCTACAGTTTACATTTATTGCAATAAATAAATGCTTTTAAATGCCGCTATACTCCATTCTCTCAAAGCAATGTACAGTTTTAACACTTTTACAGATATTATCAGATGATATCACAGGTCTCCATTGACCCATGGGCCCCACTTTGAGAACCTATGTTTTAGGGGTTTTCAGTACAGAAGTGGTTGCCAGAGCCGTAGACTATATAGAGAGAGTTCGGACAACTCAAATCATGGCCCCATGTTTGCTACCAACGGAAAAAGATTATACTGGGCTGGCAGATGGGCCGGATCTACGGTTGCATATAAATCGCTAATTTTACAATACAAAGCTCGACATAACATCACATATTGTTTGTAGCTTCACAAGGGTCCCTACACATTAACTTGATCATTGAAAATTTGTTTAGTATAGAAAGAGCTTATGTAGGCTACAAGATGTTATTGGCAGCACACATCCTCCGTGTTCTTGCCTTAAGTCCGGTAACAAACCGTATTTTAGCACGATGTTGTGTAGGCCTACACTAACAATGTTCACATTGATCACATTCATGTGTAGACGTTGGTAATACTATGGGTAAAGGTTCATAGTGTTTTGGTAGTTTAAAACGGCAATTATAGCATTTATCAGATCATATTGCCAAAGTGCTCCGATTCAAATGAATTGACGAAAACATTTGTGAACAATCTTTAAATGGCGCTTTGTCGTTCAGCCTGTAGGGCAGGCTATTTTGAAAGTTTGACATAAATAATGTAGTGTAGGCCTACATCTTGCCAACAGCTTGGCTTAGTCCGCAGTCCATCACCTAAGCAATCGAGTCACGGAAATGCCTTTCACCTAAGCAATCTAGTCACGGAGATGCCTTTACCGTCATCCACTAGCTATTTTCTACTAGGCTAATGGAGTAACTGAAGTTGGGATAATGAAGTTGATACTACATTGTCAAAGTGAAATAATACAGTACAGTAAAGTCAGTTGTTTTTTTCTAGGCGTACATACTGTAGATAAGCTTTGCAAGCAAAAAGTAACCACATTTTAACTTGCTAACATAGGAAGGCTGGGGTAACTTCATGCAATGTTGTGAGTTTTTGAGAGCATGATATAACCAAGGCTATTATGATGTGAGCTAAAATTTCCAGTTTAAATTCTGAACAAATGCTGAAGATAAAATAAATGAATAAATAGTCCTACCTGTGATAACTTCGTTGACATAGGCTACTCTATCCAGTTCTCCCATCTAACATTTGCCGTTTTTGGTTATCGGGGAAACGATTTCTTCTTTCCCTGTCTTCTACTGCAGCCATAAGCAGCACCATTTGTATAGCTTAATTATTTACTGAACTTTATAATCTGATATTTGACATTCCCTATCTGGCTCGCTGGGTGAATATTGACAAATTGGTAGCAAACATGGCGCCCATAAAACACGTGACCAGCTCAGAAACAATCAGCATAGTGAATAGCTTGAACTTTCGAACCCTTAGTTATACGGCTCTGGTGGTGGCTTGGATCTATTGCCCTCTACTGGTGGTAGTGCAGAACTACATGACCCTCTCAGTACAATACATAGGCTACAGTTCTCTATACTATGCAGGTGAGGTGCCAATGTGCCGTAGAACACTGTCTGTAGTCACTTCTGACTTTAAAAAAGAGGAAACGTCTCACATGATCACATAGAGGCCCTGGATGTGATTAAGTTATCAATTCAGTTTCAATCCATTGCAGTTTATTGTAATGGTAGAGAGCAGACCCACCACAATACAGCATTATAATACAATTTTATCATTAATCATTTACCATTATCATAATATCATTGTTAAGCATTATAATATCAGTATCAGTATAAGGCAGTATAACAAGTAGGCCTACAGATAGAAAATAGCCTACAAGGCATATAATAAAGTGCATGCAGGAACATAGTCAGTGTAGGGCAGGCTAATAATGGGAGATAAGGCAATCACTTAATAACAATCACTTTACAGCAGGGGTACTCAACTGGTGGACCTGGGTCCGGATGCGGACTCAAACGCAATGTCATCCGGACAGAGACCAAAGCTGCCTGTCTTAAATAAAGATTATTTATTCATTTATACTATTATTATTAGTAGTAGTAGTAGTATTAGTAGTACCGTAGTAGTAGTAGAAGTAGCATTATTAATCAATCAATCAATCAATCAATGTATAAATTTCAGGCGTATTTGTCCATTTGTCATGTTATTTCTAGTTGTAGCCTACATATTTTCCCATGATCGCAAAACAAGGTTGTTTATCATCACTATCACAACTGAGCGAAACAAAAGGTGGATTCAGAAAACCGAGAGTTCAAGGCGGAGTGGACAGACAAATATGTAGCCTATTTGGGCTGCCTGCACTAAATCAATCTGTCTAATCTGCAATGAGACGATTGCAGTCATCAAAAGTGGAAACATGAAGCGGCACTATGAAACAGAGCATTGGCACTTTGAAAAGAAATATGCCCAAAATAGAGAGGTGAGAACCAGAAAAATAAATCAAATGCAAGAATCATATCAAGTGTCACCAACTGTGATAGGTCAGCAACCCAGCAAGAGCACACGACTGAAGCGCCACTGCAAGCACTAAAAACCATTCACTGATGTCTAAGTTGTGAAGGAATGTATTAACGAAATAGTGATCGTTCTGTTTGAGGGAACCCAGTTTAAAGATGACATTACCCAAAAAATAAGTCTCGGACCCTGGAAACATTGGAAATTTGGCGAGTGGACCTTTTCAGTTTGTAGTTGAGTACCCCTGCATTACAGATTGGTAAAATAAAGGTTGTTTTGTGTCAATAGGCTGGTAAAATGCATGGTAAATAATTACTATTAAAAACAACTACTTTTAAATTAATCATTACTCAATATATGAGTGCTACTGTTTCCCACCACCAGGTTTGCCAGTAAGAGTTCTCAACGGGTCGCGTCTGCCCGACAAACCCGACCGGACCCGCCGGTTTGGCCCAGGTACAGGTCAAAAATATAAGCAGATGAATCGGGTTGGGTCGGTCCTTGGGCGTAATCTTTTTCCGCCCAGTGGAAAAAAAACAAAACATTTATTAATCATCACTGCTGTTTACCGTGAACCATGGTGAATTTATAAAGTATCAATAAAGTATCTATCTATCTATCTAATCTATCTATCTATCTATCTACCGTAACGAAAGTCTGCCTGCTGCATGCAACGTGGATGCATGGAGCGGGGACAGACGTGACGCAGCTTCGTGGACGCCTTTAGCCTGGACAGACGCGGCGCCAGGCGCAAATTGGTGGTCGGGCACTTCATCACTTGAGGGGGCACCTTTTTTTTTTAATCTATGATATTATATGGCAAGGACGTGTCTAGGAAAAACGGAGATACTCTTTTCTCACATTCGCATATGAGAGTTTGTTAGGGTTTGGGTTTGAAAGTAGAGGACATCATGCGTGCATTAATTAGGTCTATAACAACATGTCAGTGAAAGTTTTCTACCACGCTACCGAGCAGTGTTGGGAATAACGGCGTTACTAACGCAGTTACTTTTTTCAGTAACGAGTAATCAAATAAATTACTGTTTCCATATTTATAACGCCGTTTCCGTTACTGCCCATGTAACGCCGCACGTTACTATCCATATGCGTCCGACACAGGCGCATTGGTCGCGCTCAGCTGGATAAAAGAGATCGCATTTTCTTTTCATATTTGGCCAGTGCATACGCCCGGCGCAAGAGCTCTTTTCTTTTAGCCTATACAGCGGAGCTCTCATCCCAGAGAAACGTCTATTGGGCGCATCAATCGAAGCGGCAAGATCAAAGGTTTGCAACGCTGATACTGATATTTCGGTGTGTTAAATAGTTCGGTGACATTCGACAAAAATATTATGATACAGTTCCTCCTCCATCACTTGGGTCATGTCTGATAAACTCAAACAATATGCCAAATTAGAACAGAGTGAGATCCTACCGATTTCAAACGTAATATCTCCAAACTTCTATAATGTGTCCAAGCTCCCCAAGGTGTTCACTGGCCATTTGTGACTTTGCTAACCTATTATGTCAAACTTGTCCCTCCTGCATTAGCACTATAGTCCTCTCAGACAACGATACAATGCACTGGAAGTTTGACACTATTTCATCCCTGTTTAATAAACAGTGCTCAAAATAGCCTGGTATTAATATAATTCAATTAATTACTAACCCAGACAATTTCCAGAAATATTAAAAGATACTTCTAACCTAATAACATGCTGCAAAACTAGGTATCGTCAAAAAATATGCCAACTTATATTTTCTTTATATAAAAGCTGGTGTATGACAAATAAATTATTGAAAATGCAGATGATTTTATGCCCAATGATAAGGGGAGGGGCAAATTCTTGACATAGCCTGGCCCTATGCCATATAGACTACAGTAAGCCTATTTGAATGCATTTTAAATATCATGCAGTAATTGATTAAATTACTCTCCCTAGTAATTAATTACTTTTGCCATGGAGTAACGGAGTTACTAATTGAGTTACTTTTTTGGAGAAGTAACTGGTAATTGTAATTAATTACTTTTTAAAAGTAATATGCCCAACACTGCTACCGAGGCAACTAACAGCTGTGCTGGACTGCATTGATGCACTAAAATAAAGATGGGTAACGCTATTCTTCCATCTCCGATACTTCCTTGTTACTTGTAGCTGTGTGCTACGGACCCACTTAACCATCTGAGAGAGAAACAACATTCACCCTCCCCTTTCCAAACAGCGCACCTGCGCAAAACTAAGGGTGCTCAGTACTCGCAAATGGCCCATTATCAGGAAAAAAAAAATCCCATACAGTGCACATGATAAGCTAAAGGAAAAAAAAGAACGCATAGCCTAGTGTAACGGAGGCCAGCTAGCGCGGCTAGCTCGGTGGTAGTGTGTAAATCCTCATCACCCAATTCCATGGGCGCTTCTAACACGCTGAGTTAGAAGCTCAGGCTTTTGGCTCAGTTGGTTAGAGCGTTCCACTCCCACGCCGGGAGTTTGTAGCTTGCGGGGTGGCGGGTTCGAGACCCGTGTGCGGTGCGGACCGCCACCGGCTACACTAGTGTGATGTCGGCGTGTCATGGGCACTCTCAAAAAGGCTATAGGCCCTACTGCTTTTCTCGAATTTTCACACAGACTAACTAACCCCTTTTAGCCTACCCCTTCAAATGAATTTGCAAGCGTGACAATTTGGCAACTCGCAAGCTTGTAAGCAAAAAGACAGATTGAACACAGTGCGCCATCTACACGACCACTAAACTGTAGGCCTATTGACTGTAGTAGCCTACACACTGCCAAGTTGTTTCCAAAGGTTAGTTCTAGATGTGTTTGAATAAAAGCTGCCGTTTTAATACAAAAATCAGCAGCCGTCTGCGCCTCTGAGGCTAGCCTACTGCATTCTCATTCTGAATTGAACCAACCGCAGAAGCCAATGCGGAGTACTACACTGAGAGTCAATATTTTGACTAGCAACCTACATCTGTCCTCTGTCAAATAAATGCATTTTCAGCCTTGAACAAAACCGTTCAGGAATTATTAGGCTCTGGCAAAAGTGGGACGTTAAATTGGTTGAAACATAAGGGGACGGATAAAACATAGTTTTAGCCATATAAACTTCCCACAACTTCAAAATGTTGCTACATATCATGAATGGTACTCCTAAGATTGTTGCTGGGCTATACTTCTTCGTGAATGAAATATGCTCTGGATGATTCTGCTTCTTTTATAGCAAGAACAGTAAGTTCTCCCATTCATATCATGTTTCTATTGTGGAAAATATCGTTTCATTTGGTTTTTACGTGGGTTAGGCCACTGCACATGTGCCCTTAACGACCCACAGCCTGTCAGTCTCCATAGGATAACATGTAATGTTTTCTGTATTTATAATGTACTGATGCTGCTGAGATTGATTAGGCATTGTTTTTGTTTTGTTTTGATATTTTTTATATATATATATAATGTATTTGTGTTTCTAATGTACTTTGTGTATTTTAATGGTGGACCCCAGGAAGACTAGCATCCACTTTGGTGGAAGCTAATGGGGCTCCAAATAAAGAATAAGAATAAGAATAGGATAACATGAGAAAACTCAACCCCCGGCCTCAGGCCGGTTTCGGGTAGAATATTGATGTGTGGGTTACATCGGGCTTGGGCTTTGAAAGCCACAGGCCGGGTCGGGTCGGGCTCTAATTTTCAGGCCTGTTGAGAACTCTATTAACAATAGGGCCTAATATACAAAGTACATTAACTTGTCAACAGTCGAGACATAATGATTTTCCTAACACACTTCGAGGGAGGACAGGTTTGAAGTAAATATGCAATGACGGAGACAAGAGTCCCTTCATCCACTCTGCAATGAATTATTAAACCATAAAAGTGATTGAGGAGCTGATAAATTAAGTGTTCCAAACTGATATACTGTAAGAATGCTTTGACTTTGCTTTACTTTGCCTGAACACACAGTAGGCCCTATTGAAAACTCTCTGACATCAAGGATCTAGTTTACAATCTGCTGGAGTACAATTTCAATCTGATGAAATTACCACTAATCAGTAAATGAACAATTTGATGCATCAGGAGTCCACTGGTTTGTTTATGATAGAAACTGAAGAGTAGGACTCTGCTTGTTTTAATTCTTGTTCGACAGGATCTGCCTCACCTTCCAAGTCCGTCCAGTGATACAGAGAACTCCTTGGTTCTAATGGTCCCAAAGAACTGATTCCAGAACTTTCAGTGTTAACTGATGTCACAGAGCCACTGCGAGATCTACTCTGGGATGGTGGTGGTGATGATGTGTGAGTGCCATACGCAGATGTGTCTTCTGTCAGGATGTCTGATCTGTTATCACAACTCACTTGAAAGCAAGAACATACAGAGATTAAAGGTCTCTATAATTTGATTGACTTAAAGATAACAGAATGGATGGAACGACTAGGCTATAGCAGTTCTTTGATAATACATTGAAGACCGCCTATTCAAAACTAGGGTTTTGTTCTAATTCCACCCCTCCTTTAATGTATAGTATTTATTTTTAATTTCAAGATACATACATGTTTCATATTCACCACAGCTCTATGGCCAAACATATAACATATCTCAATGTTGGAATGCCTATACTTCTGTGTAATTGGCATTTGAGGCCATCTGAGGGCATTGAGGACATCTATACCATTGCTTGGTCAAATGTCCTAATTGTGATGCACTATTTACTCAGATCTGGCAACCTAAGAACATACTGTGAACAAACGAGATAACTGTTTTGTGCTGGCTCATTACGGCTATACAAGGCTCATGGCTCATGACAGGTCACCCCGCTAACAATTTTTGGTTCCGTGAAGGTTTTCTGTTGGGTATGGGAACGTACCCTGAAAGTAGTTTTGGTTCTCTGAAGGAGCAACAGGAACGTTTTTAAACGGAACTAGAACGTTCGCTGCTGATTTGCGCTGTCTGGTTAGGCAAACGTTCACGCATAAAATTGTGAACGTAACGACCGAATTTAAACCCTGGCCGTCCACAACATAGACAGGCGATCTACTGCGTAACCGCGATGTCATTTGGGAAACCATTAAAAAAAAAAAATAACCATGTGGGAACGTTATGTGAAGGTCACAAATTTACCACGCTGTAAGATTAGAGTTTTAACGTTCTCAAACTAAAATAGGACAACGTTCTTCAAATACCCATAGGAAAACCATGGGGGAACGTTAAAGTACCCATAACGTTCCGTGTTAGTGGGGTGACAGGCTGTTGTAAGATAGTCAGTAATGTTTGAACAGAAAGAGGAAGATTTTGGAATATGGTTCACGTCTGCAAAATTAAAATTTTTGTCTCTGCCATTGAGGGAATAAAGCAGACTTGGATTACCGGAAGCCAACAAACTGCTGCTTTCACAAGCATACTGCTTTAACCACTTTTTTAGTCATTTGAGGTCATACACTCTACAGTTCTGCATTGTAAGGTGAGATTTGGAGCAAGTGGGGTGAGATTTAGAGCTAGTTATGATGTTAAAAACACAGTCTAAAAGTCTGCCCCAATGGGTAAGGAGTCGGTGCTAATTCTCACGTCAAGGAAACGTGAGTTGGACCAAAATTTCTTGTGTTTTCGGTACTGATATATCTCGAATAACTTGAGAAATAGAGCTTTTGTTGAAATTGACCGAAGTTGTCCTTTAAGACGATGTGTGGTGGAAAGAAGTACTTTTGCAAACTAGCTTTGTTTTAGCCATAAAAATGAGTATGTTGCACTATCGCAGTGCACTTAGCGAGCATGTTGCACTTATCTAAGTGTTAAGTGTATGTTGCTCCGCATTGTAGCCTTATTTTTCTATATCTGCACGCCGTGTCGTTCATTATCATTTATGAATGTGTGTGTAAACTTAACATACTGTACTCACTGTTAGGGGGGAATTAATACTTCCCTCCAGCTCCAGCTCTTCCATTTGCTCAGCCAGGTGTTCTTCTACCTCAATTTTCCCCCGATTAGCTGCATCCCAGAATAATAAGTAAATTACATGGGCCTGCAGTTGTTTACTGTTTTTAAGACAGTGTGTGCAGAGTAATATGACAGATTTATTTCCTGTGCTCAACAACCAAATAAGATGTATTTCAAAACTCGGTAGCACTTTATAATAACCGTCTTCTATAAATGGTTATTAAACAGCTTATTAATACCAGTAAGTAGTTAATTAACTGTAAATAGATAAAAGTTAATAGTTATTTAACAGTAAATATCACAGAATAGGTCATTAGTTAGTTAACAGTTACTTTACAGTTTGTTTTGACTAAATGATGAAATGGAAAATGTTAATGGAATTAAGTCATCTAACTGATTGAAACCACTAACTTACAAATTAACTTCTTACTGATGTTAATAAGCTATTTAATAATCATTCATAGAGGACGGTTATTATAAAGTGCTACCCAAAACTCTCATCCAATGTCCAAAATAAATAAATAAATAAATAAAAAGTAAAATAGCTCATTGGAACCTTCTGTATGCTGTATGTAGGTATATTGTATGTATGTGATTGGTATGTATGTTGTAGGTATATTTATTCTTTCTCAGAGGGATCTGCAATATTCAGATGTGCAATAGAATTTGATCTGTGCACTCAGGTGGCATATGTAATTGCATGTATGTATGTACGTACAGTATATTGTATGTATGTGTTAGGTATGGATGTTGGAGGTATACTTATTTATTTCTAGAGGGATGTGCAATATTTAGGTAGACTTGGATCTTGTGCTGTATTTTTACATGGGGGTGGTGAAAAAAACACCCGTATGATATATATTTAAATTGATTTATTCTCAGGGGGACATGCAATACCTAGATGTGCATTATATTTGTTCTATGCTACACTTTGATCTGAAGCTGTGTAATAAGTGACTAAGGGCAATGGTGCAATAGCCCCTGTTTGGCCATGGCGTACGTCAAGTGGATGGTATATTATCAATATTAGTCCTGCAATGGTGTGTGTTAGTTGTAACTGTGATGTCTTATGGTTGTGTGTGTGTTCAATTTGGAGACAATGGAGATCAGCTAGTTAACTTACTTATTTTGCTCATCTCAAAGTAGCAGCCACCATTCATTACGACCATCTCCTCAATCTTTTCCAGCAGCTCAGTCACCTGTGTTCTGTCAGTCCTGTCCATGTTGTTGAGGACATGATATCTGTTCCCACATTTCCTAATAAGCCATTTCAGGGCTTCACCTTCACTCTCAATGTACTGCTCAATGGTTGTGTCTCCCATCCAGTCTCCACTGGTGAACAGCAGTATAGTGTGACTCCAGATATCTTCGCTGACAAGAGTTAGATGTTTTTCCATATTTTTTCTTTCTTGCTGTGTGACAGGATCACTTATGCGTATAACAAGAAGAACAACATGTGGTGCTGGACAACACAGAGACACACTGTGGATGATCTCCTTCCTAGTGAGCTCAGGAGTGTCTTTGACAGAATGATTAATCCTCCATCCTGGAGCTTCGACTACAGTGACCTGTCTGCCTGCTACTTCTCCCTGTCCCTTCAAACACTGAGCTGTTTTTGTCTCAAGGCCAGCCCTTAGTCCATTCACATCAAACTCCCTCTCTGCCCAGGATGGTGTTTCCTGCTGAACTCTTCCCAGCATCTCTGTATCCCAGCAGCACAATCCTCACCTCTGAGAACTGTGGAATATCACCTGGATTGAGAAACAGCATGAAATTAATCTACTATCATGGACTTGAAATGTACTGTAGTCTAGCAGTCTATTCAGTGCCAATAACAATGTGTATATTATGCAGTTTAGAGCAGTGAGATCAACACTACACTGCACTGTGAAAAACAGAACTCACATTTGTGTGTCTCACAAGGATTTTTGCATTCTATGAAACCACAATGGTTGCAATGTAAACTGGGCTAACAAGTTCCTCCAACTTAGTTTTGAACGTTTTGAATCAAAGGTTTGGTCTGAATGTATCATCTAAATTGTGCCAACTTGCAGGCCAACTAATTTGCTCAGGTGCATACGAGGTCTGATGGCATATCTTGTAGGGTTTTTCTACTTTGGTTTGGATTCCATCTTGGATTCCTGGGAGCGTTTCTATGTTCCTGCACAGCCCTATATTCCCTGTTTTTTTTTTTTTTTTCTTTCTTCCTTCAAAGTCAGGTACTAGTCCCACATTTCTACCCCTGCCTGGTAGACCCCCTATGTAAGTTCAAGCAAGATTCGATCATTGGTATTATTTGCCCTCAATGGTGCCTTGCAGGGGTTAGGTTTAGGGTAAGGGTAAGGTTCTTTTATGCTGTGCTGCCTAGATTTATATTCGCACAGGGGTGCCACTAGGGGGGGAAAGGTTAGGATGATTCTAAGGGCCTGGCAATGGCAGGGGGGCCCAGGGAAATTTTTAGTATTAAAATCAATGTATGGGGGCCCCAAAATAATATTCTGTCATAGGGCCCAAAATTTCTAGCAGCGCCCCTGTATTCGCAATGAAAACGATCTTCATCCACTCTCGTTTTCAGAACGTTTGGCATCCAAGGCAAGGCAAGGCAAGTTTATTTATATAGCGCATTTCATACATAGGAGCAGTTCAATGTGCTTTACAGAAAATAGAAAATGAAATTACAAAGGGTAAAAGAGATAAAATGTAAAAAAGAAGATATAAAAATGAATAGAAATGAACAAAAACAAACAAACAGAAGTAATTAGAAATAAACAGTGCTTTTAAATCAAGTATCAATTGATCACACTACATATCACTTTGGATTGGCCTTTCACCTTTCCTCCTGATGGACACTTCTTATTGTCTGCCTAGGAGACCTTAAACTCTTGCTCCTTAGATAAAGTGTGCACCGCATGTAGGTTGATGGACAATAGAATTTTTTTGGCACAAACAAACAAAAAAAGAAATAATAACAAATTAAAGCCACAAGTGGCGATGACGGGCCCCTCGCACCAGGTGCACCGCAAAAGAGTGCATATCGCAACAATGGTACACAGTGAAGGCACATTCAGTCGGAACAGGTGTGCTATCTTTGTCTCACCCTCATTTTTTACACTCGCAGACACTCACTGTCACACACTCACTCAGTCTGCCTTTTAAACTCTTTCTCTTAGTAGGGCGCTACAGAGATTCACATAAGTCATACTGCATGTTCAGAAGGTGGTCCACAGTCTGAGTACCAACTTTGGCTATGATAGGTCAAACCGTTTCCAAGTTATAATGTTCGACCACAAGGGGGCATTAGAGAGTTTCGATTCATGGTTTTGCGTGATCAGAACACGGTCAGGAGTCCATATACCAAGTTTGTATAAGCTACGTCAAACCGTGTCCAAGTTATCATATTTGACCACTAGAG